>PPIY02000066.1:0-34758 GCA_003707405.2 Dujonia schatavii | reverse complement strand
CTCCCTTCCTCACCCTCCCCAAAATGCTTGAACGGGTCGCACCTCACGTCTAACCCGGGGGGCCGTTCGGTTCATGCAGGTCAATTTCTCATGCTGCATTTTTCTTGGCTAGCAGCTTCTCGCGAGCCGCCCCAGCAACTCAATTAGTGACATCACATCTGGCTATGCAATGGAAGTCCGCTAGCTGACCTCCTCGGGCTTGTGTTGGACCCACTTCGGAGGTGACCATCACTCCAGGACCAGCTCTTTCGCCCCTGCCCTCCGCCACCGTCACCACCAACCCCCCGTATTGAGCGTTTTTGGAGCCCGTTAGATATTTTCGACTTTCTGCACCCGCATGCTATCTGCAGGTTATCTGTGGGACATGCGTTTGCTTAACCGAACGGCTGCAATTCAGCATAGCCCTGTTTTGACAGTAGCAAATGGAAAAAGAAAAAAAAATAAAATAAAAAAAAGGGCCAAAGGGGAAGTCAAGTCCAAAAAGTATATAGTGACGGGCAATCCTGGGTTGTGGATGTGACGGAACGTTCAAACATAAGCGAGCAGAAGCCGAACACATCCACGGTACAGACTACAATACTTCTCACAGCGAGTCGCTTTTAGATCCGATTCCTTTTATACAAACTAAGTGTAGGCCACAAACTTAACCTAAGGGCAACCGTAAGCTCCCACTACTGGAACCCCGCGCAGGTACCTTCCTTAGTTGCCACAATCCAGACGCATCTGGATCAACGCTTAACGTAAATTCTTTTAGGAGTAACAGAAAAAGAGGAATAACCGCCAAACCACAGATCAATATGTCTCTCGAGGTTTCAACCTCAAAGACGTTGCGGCCATCAGAGCGGCTCCAGGTGCCGACTAATATGAATCGATCCAACTCGATGTCAGATGTGTCGTCGATTTCGCGGACATCCACCGTGAATTCGTCGTCACCACTCACTTCTGCCAAGTTCCCTCTCTCCACAGCTGACTTATCTGCCTTGCACGATCCCAAGTCACTCAAACAGCTTTATAAACTTGGTGGAATTTCCAGTTTATTGGCCCAATTGCACTCTGATCCTAGGAAGGGCCTCCAGTACGAGTCACCCAGTGATTTGTCTGCTCGTACTGATATCTACGGCGAAAACCGCCTACCCGTAAAAAGCACAAAGTCCTTCTTTAGACTTTGTTTCGAAGCCATGAAGGACAAGGTGCTTATCATGTTGTCAATTGCAGCCATTGTGTCGTTAGCGTTGGGTCTCTACGAGACATTTGGCGTCGCAACACAGTACGATGACGAGCACATGCCGCTCCCCAAGCTCGACTGGGTCGAGGGGGTTGCCATTATTGTGGCCGTGCTCATTGTGGTGATTGTTGGCGCTGCCAACGACTACCAGAAAGAACGTCAGTTTGCCCGCTTGAACGCCAAGAAGGAAGACCGCGAGTTGATTGTGATGAGAAACGGCGGACAAATGTTGATCTCCATCCATGACTTGGTTGTTGGTGACGTGCTCAATTTGCAAACCGGAGACATTGTCCCCGCGGACCTGGTTTTGCTTCATGGTGAGTTAGAGTGTGACGAGTCTGCTTTGACAGGTGAGTCTGACACAGTAAAGAAGCGCCCAGCAAAGTACTGCCTTCGTATATATGAGGAAAGTCTACCCACAGACGAGGACATTGGTCTGTCGAAAATCAAATTCAGAGACCCAATGCTTATCTCTGGGCTGAAGGTGCTCTCCGGATTGGGATATGCAGTTGTCACTGCCGTGGGACAACACTCGATCCACGGAAGAACAATGATGTCACTTAGGCACGAGCTGGAAACCACACCTCTTCAAGAGCGTCTCGACAATTTGGCTGAGGGAATTTCAAAATACGGTCTTTTGGCTGCTGGAATTCTTTTCGTGGTGTTATTCATAAGGTTCTGTGTGCAAATTGCCCCTGGAGGGAAAAGTCACGAACTCTTGGGCCCGCAGAAGGGTAAGGAGTTTTTGGACATTTTGATCACTGCCATCACCATTGTAGTTGTTGCTGTTCCCGAAGGTTTACCCCTTGCAGTGACACTTGCATTGGCGTTTGCCACCACGAGAATGGCGCAAAACGGTAACTTGGTGAGAGTGTTACGGTCTTGTGAGACCATGGGTAGCGCCACTGCCATCTGTTCAGATAAGACAGGTACACTCACTGAGAACAAAATGCGGGTGGTGAAAGGTGTCATTGGAGGCATTGAATTCAACGACCAGGTTGGAGTAACATCGGGAAATTCTGAAAACATCGTTAGGTTGACACCCGACGTTGTGTCGTCCCTCAAGCCTGACCTCAAGGTATTCCTCTCCTCAAACATAACCCTCAACTCCACTGCTTTCGCCAACAGCGAGTACAACGAACATGCTGTAGCAGCTAGTGGTGAAGATTCATCTTCGCTACCTTCAAAGAAGAAGGTTTCCTTCTTCAGACAACTTCTCTTCAAGCAATCCCAAGACTACCAGCAACAGCTTATCGAGCTCATTGCCAAGGGAGAACCTTTCCTTGGAAATAAAACGGAGTCTGCGCTTCTCATTCTTGCTAAGGATAAGTTTGGTCTTTTCAAAGACAAAACCCTTGACGTTAGAAGAAAGGAGGCTGAGCCGGAGATTGTACAAATGATTCCATTTGAAAGCTCTAGAAAATGGGCTGGAATAGTCATGAAGATTGACAATGGCTACCGCCTTTACGTGAAAGGAGCCGCAGAAATTGTGTTTAAGCGGTGCGGATACAGATACGACAACGCCACAGGCTCCGTAGTTAGCCTTGACTCGCGCGAATTGAGAGACGAGCTGCTTTCTAAGATAGATGAATTTGCCAACGACGCCTTGAGAGCCATCGCGTTGGCCCACAAGGACTTTGTTGGCCTTCGGTCATGGCCACCTGATGAGTTCCCGCAACAGATTAACGTGAACGACTTGGCTGATAAGTTATGGCTCAATCAGCAGGCGAAGACATTTGTCCTTGACGGTATTCTAGGCCTTCAGGACCCTCTCAAGAAGGGAGTTCCTGAAGCTGTCCTCAAGTGTAAGCAGGCTGGAGTTAAAGTTAGAATGGTCACTGGTGATAACCTTATCACTGCAAAGGCCATCTCTAAGGGATGTCACATCTTACTGCCAGATGACTTATCCTCCGAGTTTGCATACATGGAGGGCCCTGTCTTCCGTAATTTGTCTCAGGAGGACAAGGTTCGCGTTGTTCCTGAATTGAAAGTGTTGGCACGGTCCTCTCCTGAGGACAAGCGTATCCTTGTGCAAACCTTGAGATCCTTGGGAGAAGTGGTGGCCGTCACCGGTGACGGTACCAACGACGCACCAGCTTTGAAGTTGGCCGACGTAGGGTTCTCTATGGGTATTGCAGGAACTGAGGTTGCTCGTGAAGCTTCCGATATTATATTGATGACTGACGACTTTACTGATATCGTACAGGCAATCAAATGGGGTCGTACAGTGAGCACATCGATCAAAAAGTTTATCCAGTTTCAGTTGACTGTGAACATCACAGCGTGTGTGTTAACGTTTGTGTCTGCAGTTGCATCCTCGGAGGGCCACTCGGTGTTGACTGCGGTGCAGTTGTTGTGGGTCAACTTAATTATGGACACATTGGCCGCACTTGCATTGGCGACAGACAAGCCGGACGACCTGTTGTTGAACCGGAAACCAAATGGAAGAAACACTCCGTTGATCTCGGTTTCTATGTGGAAGATGATTATTGGGCAATCAACCACACAGTTGATCATTACGTTTGTGTTGCATTTCTGCGGGAAGGACATCTTTTTTGGACGCCACGCCACTATTGACAACCACCAGGAGAAACAGCTTAGTGCCATGACATTTAATGCCTTTGTGTGGTTGCAATTCTGGAAATTGGTGGTAACGAGAAAATTGGATGAGGCAGATGGAATCCGCAAAGTGAGAGACAGAATCACCCGTGAAAACTTGGACTTTTCCCAACACTTATTCCGCAACTGGTACTTTATTGCCATTGCACTCATCATCGGAGGATTCCAAATCTTAATTATGTTTGTTGGTGGTGCCGCCTTCAGCATTGCTCGACAAACGGGCGCAATGTGGGGAACTGCAATCATTTGTGGTCTTATTTCCATCCCAGTTGGTTGGTTGATCAGAATCTGCCCCAACGAATGGGTGGTGGCTGCGTTCCCAACACGTGCCTTCAACGCACTCCTCTATGTTTTGCTGTTCAAGTGGATTAAGGGAAAGAAGAAGGAAGACTTGGAGAGGGGAGAAAAGAACGAAGACGACGCTGCAGCAGCAAAGGAAATGGAGGCTCAAACAAACGAAAACTTGTGAGCAGCATGTACTCTTCACCACTCTCAGCTCTGTACCATATTTATAAAAATGTAAAATACATATATACAGCATACATTCGTTGTAAGTACCAACAGTCCACGTCTCCGACCCCTTCAATTGAAATATCTTATGTGCCTCCTAAGAGCACATCTATCCGCGTACACACACCCAATGAAGGCCGCTTCGCCAAACCAGCCAACTTGTTTATCGGTGTCACCTTTTGAGTGCGAGAAGACGCGACACAGTATCCTTATATGTTGCATGAAATTTTGTACCTTTCAAGAGGGGCAACAACAGGTTGAGCTTGTCTATGTATTCGGATAATTGTTCTCGGGACCTGACTTCATTGTCTTGTGCTGATTCCAGGGACCCGGGCTTGTCCACTTCTAAAGCTGTCTCGCGATGTATTTCGTCCATCCGGCTCTTGAACTGCTCGAGTGAAACCGTGGAGTATGTAGAGGTTCCAGCCTCTTGTGTTTGTAGGATCTGGCGCACCTCTTCGAAGATACTCAATACATGTTGAAGTTTCAGCTTCACTTCGCGAAGTTGCGTGAGTTTCACTACAGCGTCCTCGTCACCAGTGCTTTTAAAAGAAGATGTCAGGTCAGAGGCACCCACAGGTCCAGCCACACCCGTTGCCACAGCACTATTTGCTCTCGAAGTCCTCGGGCTCTTTGTTGCTGTGGTTGGGGCATCCAATGATTTGAGCGTGACTGTGGAAGACGAAGACGAGGATTGGGTCGGCCGGGCAGGAGGTTGCGAAAGACGACCGGCCTCGACTTCCTGCTGGAGCGACGTAATCGCGTTGCCCATCGATTTTATATAGTACTGCAAACGTGTGATGGAGTTATCGTCGTCTTCCCCGTACGAACCACCAGTAGAAACAACGGACGAGGTGTCCTTCAATGTCTCCAACTTCTCCGACAACTGGCTAAACAACTCGTTCGTGTAATAGTCTAGGTGACTTACGAGATTTGAGCAGCGGTTCTGGAGATTGTGGAGATTCTTCTCCGTATACACCTGGTACGAGAGAGACGTCCCAGACCCAGATGTGGATCCAGGCGAGTCTTTTATGACGGAGTTAAAGAGAGCGTCCACGTACATGGCAGGCTCAAAGTCTTCATCGAAGAACATGGCAAGCGGTTCTGAGTCGGACATGGTTATGCACTTGAATTAGTCAGAAACAAACAGGAAAAACACTGTTCGCTTTTTGTTAGACAGGGTTGGCACTCCAGGTGTGGTGTTGTGTATACTTGCGAGGAACACACGCTTGTGGGTTTCTGAAAAATAGTGTGTGTGCGAGGGAACAAAATCGGTGCAGCAGCACAAATGGTGGGGCAAATTTTAGTGCAACACTTTTTTGCAGCGACCTGAAGACACAAGCTGAGTGCTTTGGTAGTGCTTCTTCCAGTTGTCTCTATACCTTACTGATTATTCCATTTCATGCATTCAATTGTTGTACAGTCTTCTTTCCAAGAAGTTATACAGGACGCTGCTGGGGGACAGTCTGAGTCCTTTTGGGTGTTGCGCGAGTCTGAAAACACCTCTGATGAGTTTCGTATTACGCCATCCGCTGATGGTTCTCGATCTTCCAACGTGTCCTACTCCGCTGTTCTTGAAGGTCACCAAGACGCTCTGGTGTCGTTTAATATGTTGTCTAGAAATATATTTGAATTGAGTGATGGCCAGTCGGTATACCGTCTTCAAGCGCCAGCAATTCCATACCGCCAGCCGTCGCTCCCTCACTCTGTGACGGCAGTTGCTGTCAATCTGCAACATATTGGTGTTGGAGATTCCAACGGAGGTATTCATATAATCAACAGAAACACAAACGAGGTTTCACTTTCTCTCCCCGAGGCACACTATGCTGACATAACGGGGCTTCAGATCTTCCCGCTGGGAAAAGTTATGATTTCAGTGTCGTTGGACATGAGGGCCAAAATATGGTCCATAGAGTCGGGTAGTAATCCGCGCACATTGGTGGGTCATACAGCGACCATCACAGCAGCTACCCTTTTGGGTCAAACAGGGAGAAACTTGTTGACTGCGTCACTAGACGGCTCGGTGCGTCTATGGGAGACAGGGTCGGCGAAAACTCTCTACACATTCCGCCGTGTAGTCAAGATGGAAGATCCGGTGACCGCCCTAGCAGTTTACAAGAATAACCAGGTAACTGTCGCAGCAGATGCAGACAGCCTTGAATTTGAAACGGCCGGAGTTTATGCATACGCGGGCTACGAGTCTGGAAATATTCAAGAGTACAATGTAGGCGAACATGCACAAACCAGTGTAAAGTTTGCATGTTTGGACGGCGCAGGTGTGTCTGTTAGTGCATTGGACACTGTAATCTTGAAGCAACAAAGAATCGTCATTGCAGGATATAGTAATGGAGCAATCAGAGTGTGGGGTACTGGCAACACTAACATCAAGGGAGAAGGGCCCAGTGCTTTCCATGCCAATGCACCGGTGACTAACTTATTGACAGAAGTGATGGAAGATGGAGTCCGAGTAATTGCAAACAGTGCAGGTCACCTCATCCAACTCAGAGTGACTGATAGCGGAGAAATTGCACTCGAGCAATATTTGATTGGAACAGAGCAAGTGAACACAATAGCTTCTGAGAGAGGTGTTGTGATAGCTGGGGGTAAGGAAGGATTGGTGGGGTATAAGTGTACACACAGAGCACTGTTGAGTGATAGTACAGAAGTTTGATTACTGGGAGTGTGGAGTACGAGAGTACATTTCACGTAAGTAATGGTATAGCATAAGTCACTACAAGATTTTTAAATCCACAATACTAAACAATAATCTGATCATAGTCTTCTGATCGCCTTAGTTTATGTTTGTGTGTCTCTTTTCATCATTCATAGGAACTGTGCAGCCGGTAGGTGTAAAATTGCAGCCAGTCCCATGTAAGTAGTCGTGTAGTGTTCAATTTCAAGTAATGCAAAGGAGAGAAGTTGCAAAACGCGAGATATTTGAGTCACTGGAGGAAATATAGACAAGCAATACTTCAAGAAGACAAAGTTGCTTCACTTTTGTAATGATAGACAAACGCAGCTACAAATAGTCAGACGAATGAACTTTTGTAGTTTTTTCTGGTTTTAGCAGTTGTGAAAGCGATATTGTATCAGAATTTGCCCATTATTTGCCAAATTTACCGTGAAAATGATAATCCAGATAATTAGCATTTACGGAGCTTACCAATAATAAGGTACTACCCTCTCACATCCAGATCGCGTCATTAGTGAATCGTTAAGAAACCTCTAGTCTTCTTAAGTCAATTCGATTAGTAGTGCAACAGAAATAATTTTGGCGCGGAGGTGTAAGGATGATACAGCGATATCTAGATAAGTGAGCCACGAAGTTGCAACCAACAGTCAATATTTTTGCTGATAGACCTTACTGACAATCACTAGAAATATTGGTCGCATGGCTATGTACGACAAAAACATTCAGCGATGACATTCAGGGTTAAGGGTTCGAGAATTAGCATACAATAGTACTACTTGAATCTAGGAAGAGACGTGCATTTTAGTTGGAAGGATTGCTGTGTCAATTGCGAAACTCTTCGCAACATTCAACTCATAGCACCAAATCACGCAGTTTTCAGAGTGTATTCTCCAGCAATTGAATACGCAGACGAGAAAAGATAGCCAGGAAGAGGTATTCGGTTGCAATTATTGGTAGAAATGAGCAAATCGGCGCCCCTTAGTGCAATAAAACCTTAATTGTCAGGGTTTGAGGCTGCTGATCCGAAAGTTGCAGCCTTGTACTTTCGCTTAAACAACTTGACGGCCCGCTATGGCTCAATTACCATAGTTTTTCCCCTTTTCTTGGCTCCTTGTTACGTAATTGTATGAAACATGCAGAAACTAGTTTGGAATGCTGAAATAAGATCACTGATGGTTCCTGAATTTGAACCATTGGGTGATTGCGTAGTGTGGTGGCTGCAATTTATTCATTTTTCTCTCATTTTTCTTTTCTTTTTTATTCCTTTCTATGTTTGAGCGTTAAAAATGTTGCAAAGATATATCGCAGTACACCTGTTTCAAGCATACAAGGTATTTCATGAGAAGTTTACTACAAATATGATTGATTTTCCCTTCTAGATCACGGTGGACCCAAAGTAAGCCTCATATATTATCTCGGTTTGTTTGTCTGCGAAAAACGGTTGCGAATTAATACAAAATGGGCTTACTTGATGCTTTCAAAAAGAAGCCTTCAAGTATCTCAATAAGATCTTCGACAAACAGTGCAGAAGAATCAGCACTTCCGTCAGTACATTCTGTTAATGGAAAGAAGAGCCAAGGTCAGGTTGTAGTCAGTGAGGTGGACACTCTTTCGTTGGACGAAAAACACTACGACCACATCTTTCAAGACCCAGAGATTGCAGAGCACTATCGTCAGCTATACGAAAAGACAAATTATGAGTGCAAAGACTATGTTGATCATGAATTAACCTGGAGTAAGGAGGAAGAACGTAAAATCACTTGGAAGAACGATTGGTACGTTTGCTTCTGGGCGTTTATCATGTTCACTGCGTTGGATTTTGATAGAGGAAACATTGCCCAGGCATTATCTGATGACATGTTGGGGGACTTGAAGTTAGATACAAATGACTATAATTTAGGAAGCACTATCAATTTAGTCTGCTTCTTGTCGGCAGAGTTGCCCTCACAATTGATTTCCAAGTGGATTGGTCCGGATATTTGGATCCCATCGCAGATGATTTTATGGAGCATCGTATCTGTGTGCCAGGCTACGATTAAAACCAAGTCCGGGTTCTTGGCAACGAGAGGCTTGTTGGGTGCTTTACAAGGAGGATTTATCCCCGATGTTTGTCTTTGGATGTCGTATTTCTACACCAACAAGGAGTTGCCATTGAGAATGTCGTTATTTTACATTGCCAATCCATTAACCCAAGTTTGGTCTTCGTTGCTTGCATTTGCTCTTTTGAGAATTAAGACATCAGGAATCGAAGAGGGATGGAGATGGTTATTCCTTGTTGAAGGTATCTTTACATTACTTGCTGGGGTTGCCTCCTTTTTCAGAATGCCTGCTTCGGTGGTGCAGACTAAAACTTGGTACCGCAAGAAAGGATGGTACACTGATAGAGAGGAGAGGATTCTTGTTAACAAAGTTTTGCGTGACGATCCTTCAAAGGGGGACATGCACAATAGAGAACCGGTTGGTCCACGGGAGCTACTCAGATCGATTTTAGATTTTGATCTTTGGCCCGTGTACATCATCCGAATTTTGGGAGATATTGGCTCTGCACCGGTACAGCAGTATATGACCATAACATTGCGTAAATTAGGGTTTTCCACTTTCCACACCAATGCCTTGACTATCCCATTTAACATATTGCAGATTGTGACGATGGTTACACTCGGGTATCTATCAGAGTATTACAACCAACGAGCATTGGCGGTTCTCATATCGCCCATATGGGTATTATCGTGTCTTATTCCATTGAGATGGTGGCACGGGGCACAAAAGAACATTTGGGGAACATATGCATTGCTCACCATTTTGCTCGGACACCCAGTGATTGCTCCACTCAGTATCACTTGGTGTTCTAATAATGCCAATGCGGTGAGAGCCAGAGCTGTATCTGCGGCAATTGTGAATATGTTTTCTCAGGCAGCGTCAATCTGCTCATCGAACATTTACAGGAAGGATGATGCACCGTTGTACAAGAGAGGAAATACACAATTGGTGATTATTGCATTTGCAGCTTTAGTTGCAATCCTTCTCTCCAAGGCATACTATGTCTTCAGAAACAAGCAAAAGGAGAAAGCTTGGGCAAAGTTAACCACAGACGAGAAGATCGATTACATCAAGTATTCCAAAGACACTGGAAATCGTAGACTTGATTTTAGATTTGTTCATTAGTCTAGTTGAAGAGTATATTTATTTAACATATAGCATCGTAAGAAAAAACCTCCAAAACTTTGCAGCCACCATTAAGATATTTTTCGCAGTGACCAAAAAAGGAAAGTAAAATTAATGATCCGAGGTATACCGCGGTCACTTGAGCACACGAAGCCAGCTAACGAAACCACTCCAGACTTGATATGGCCCAGACATTCAAGAGACTTAGCTGATGAAATAGACAATGGCAAAAACTCCTACAAAACGAGCTCTTACTTAAATATTCATATATTCGTCGTTCTAACACTCAAACAGCCAGCGCAGCCAGCAGCATCAAGCACAGAAAATCAAAGAAAAAGAATTTTTGCACAGCAAATCGCTTATAACTTTGGTCTTGGGTCAGCAGCCTTGAAAACAGACTCAATGGCAGTAGCCTTCATCATGTTACCCTTAACCTTTAACTTACCGTTCATGAACAATTTTTGACCGTTGGCCTTACCGTTGGCCAACTTGACAAAGTCAGCATCCTTCAAGATCAATTGAACGTCAGACTTTGGTGGGGTGTCAGCCTTAGAGATCGCACCCTCCTTCTTTAAGTCCAAAACCCACGATTGCTCCTTACCCTCCTTGTTCTTCAAGGTGATAACCAAAACAGCCTTGACATCGCTGATAGCCTTGGCTCTGAGCTTGTCGTCCTTGAGGGCTTCAGCCAAAACTTCAAACAATTGAGAAGCGTTAAATCCGTCGGCAGAGAGTGACATTGTGTTTATGGTGGTGTAAGATTGATATAAATTAAAAGAGATTTATATTCTGATGAATAGGAAAGATTCAAATACCCAGTCTTGAAAAATCTGGGGTCTGGATATATATATATGTTCCTCAAAAATTTTTTTTCTGTTCCGTTTCTTTCAACCCCAACTTTCATGTGAAAGGGACCTCGGTGTATAACAACAGTTGCCATATTACATATTTGTGGGGGGACGCACATGACGGAAAATGGCAAGCTCCTGCATGGAAAATATGCCTGTAATCAAAAACTGTCAGCGAGGTCAGTGAGCGGAAAAGTTAAAAAATTAAGCGGCCCCTCCCCCCCCTCTTTTACGTTTCTCTCGCAGCTGCTGCTCAGGGGAGTCCGAAGAGGCAAGATCTCCTCAGTTTATTGTTTTGTATAACGGCGGCAATATTTGCAGGGTGTGATCTGGCCTCGGAACCGTTTCTGTTGGCTTGTGGTTATTTTGGCTTGTGGTTACCTCATGGCGGCAGCTGCGTCTGGCGTGCTTGCGTTCGCGCTCTTTACTGGCCTGTGATCCGCTGTCGCGGCCCTGTTGCACTGTATTATTTCTCTTAGGGCTGTAGTTGTAGCGCACGGCATTTTGTGCTATTGGCTATCTGCTATCAAGCTGTAGGCTCGGTACACAGACACGCTCACTTAGACCACTCTCACTACCACATGCTTAGCGCAAACGGCCTGGAGTGTTGGGCTGTCCGGAATTATTTCCCTCGCTAGAATGTAAGTTGCCTATTCGGTATATCTGCGAGGGGCTGCAGCTCACACCGTATTTTTCGTTGCTGCTTGCGAATTTCACAGGCCAAACAATTATAGACGGAGTTTTGGCGTACAAGGGCAGAGACCATGACTTGAGCCAAGTGAAAGTGGTAGAGGAGGTGGGGGATATACAATGAGAGGCAGTGGGGGAGAAGGAGAGGGGGGAGGGTGGTAGCAGTACATTGCGTCTGTTACTACGTCTGTTACCTCTATGCAAAGAACCTTTTCAGCACTAGAGAGCGCACTTCGGCATTTCTTTGTACCGTTTGTTCAATATGCCCTAAAGTAGTTGAAGGTCTCGGGACAGCTATATCAGACTTGCAACATGGACAACTCGTAGTGACTTTACACGCTGAAAATTGACCGCCATACATACAATTTTCTCCACACAAACCGCGGATCGCTTCCTCTCTGCCTGTGATATGGCTGGCATATATGCGCAGGAGCAGACTTGCACACGGAGCTCTTCCACATGAAGCTGGATAGACAGTGCAGCACAGAGCACATGCTCTATACCCAAGTCATGTCCAGCTACCATCTGAATTAATGGTTGGGCTCCTCCAGCTCTCCCTCAAGTACCCTCTGTGGGTTCAATACGGAGCCTCGACTATATGCAGTACCACATCACTGTTTTTCACTCATCTCATCTGAAAAACTGCTTATCGTTGCCTTGTCGTACAACCTCCTTTCACCCCACCTTGCCTAACACATATGAACTTCAACTCATCCACATCACATTCGCAGGCGAAAACGGCCGTAAACAAACTCTTACTGAGCATAGTACCAGGGTCTGCAATCAACCCAGTCACCTCGACGAAGAAATTATCCAACGCCGAAACTGCGTCCAAAGAAATCTCAAAAAGGATACACCCAGAAGAGATCAAAAAGTTGGCAGCAAAGCAGAAGAAATTACAGAAAAGAAACATACTCAAGTCTACAGAGGAGTCGAAGAAGTTTCAAAAGCTCGCAAAATACAAAATCATAAAAGCCCGGAAGGAAAATGGTACGATAACACCGGAGGAATCCAAGTACTTGAAGAAACTCGTGAAGAAGAATATTTCAGCGATCAACTCGCACTCAGAAATTGAAAGCGACGAGCTCAAGGATGAATTGAGACTGGTCAAAAGAGATATTTTGGATCTCACAGCACCGAAGAAGAAGAAGAAGACGAAGAGATCGTCTTCAAAAGAGAACGAATTCAACACAAAGATAAAGAAGGGCTTCATCTCATACCCTGGATTGACTCCTGGCTTGGCACCAGTGGACTATAACGAGTCTGATTCGGAATAGCGTAATGTATATACATAGGATTTTAATAGATAGGGAATAGAGTCACGCTCCATACAAAACGAGGATGTAAGTGTAGAAGCTTTGAGTCGGTTTTGTCCCATCAACTATTTCAATGGCAGGAGCAAAAAAAGAATGGCTGCGAAAAAAATGCTAATGATAAATAATTGTGTGAATTAAGTCTAAAGTCTATAATTATGAACAATCCTTGCAGCAGACACTTCACAGCCAGCGCAGCTACCTACCTAACTCAAACAACATTTGCCTCAAGTCGGCACACAGCTTTCTCACACTCCTTCGCTTGTCATCTAATCCACCTGCAAGCTTGTGAAGCGTGCTCTTTTGGTACTTGAGAATTTGTTTCAATTCTATCGTGGAAAATATTAAACTGAGACATTTCAAGGCTAGCAATCTGATTTCCTCTGTGCTTGAAGGCGTGACGGTAACCACGAGATTCACCAACTTGGGTACCAATGATTGCAAATGTGGAATAATATTGTCCGACGCCTCACTTATAATGATTTGACATGTTTCCAAAGAAGATTTCAAGATTTCAGCATTCTCAATCAATAAGGACGTGAGGATCAATGGTGTTATCGTTTGCAAATGCGGTCTAAGAATTTGAGTGCTGATATTTTTGAGTATGTTGGAAAGTGCAATTAAATAACTCAGTTTTGCTGAGGATTGAGACTGTTGGAATCCATCAATTAGCGAGGGAAGTATACTCTCAAAAAGTTGCTGCTTGTAAAGAAGACGCACATTGAAAGACTGGACGCCTGAAATCAACTTACCAGTGCCCACTTTCGGTGCAGTGAACAAATTAAGATCCACCATCACAATTGCCATTGCCCTTGCAATCAAACCACGAAGCTCCTCGTTTTCGCTTGAGAGGAGTGACACCAAACCCTTAACGTAGTTCACTCCAACAGGATCAATTTTCATGACTAATCCTTTTATGGACCATATGAATACTTCGAACTCTTGTAAGAACTGGTTAGAGAGTGGAGAATCCTTTGAGCCGCCTGCAACACTTTTTATCAGCGCAAAATACTCACCCAAAAACGCTGGCTCTTGAGTAGAATATTTGTTAACGAGCAATGTCAAGTTCTTGAGGTAGCCGAGACGAACATATATATCTGATATTGAGGTTCCGATCGTGTCCTTGTCTGAACCTGTAGTCGTAAATTTCACGTCCTGGGCAATGATATCTCCAGTGGGTAATGTATCCACAGTATCTGTGGTTTGTTTGTGCACACTAGCCAAGATCTTGTTGAACAAGTTAATATAAATAGTCTTTTCTTCTGTTACAGAGACAATAATCGGCTGACTTTGCTTTGACAGGAAGATGCTGCTTTGTTTGTTAACGAAAAACTGAGTGAAGTCGTGAAGAATCTGTTGATGGAGTGATTTGTCAATATATCTGATAATAAGAGAGAGTAAATCACCAGAAACTTCAATAACTTCCTCGGTTCCCTTGGAACCTACGGCTTCCACTAGTGAAACAACAGACTTCACAAACCGCGGCACAAATGTTTTGTACCATGAGTTCATCAAAAACTGGTGTCTTGTCTCTGTTTTGATTATGGAATCCACAAGCAATCTCACTGTGGCAACAAAGTATCCGACCGATTTACTCTCACTATAATAACTCAACTTGTTGAGCAATCTAATAGACAAGATTTCCAAGAAACGGTAGTTAATGCAGAGGTCACCGATAAGCAGGAGGATACGATCAATCGGAGGTCCAGGCTCCTGATCCGGGAGTTTAACAAGGAGGTTCGGGAGAATCGTGTCTATCACAAGTTCCGCTCTGGAGCCGATTGCAGGCACTGTGGATGCGGCACCGCCCGCTCCAGCAACATCCCTGATTGCACCTTTTACTTCTGCTACCACTACGTCCTTATCCCAGCCTTTCTCCTCCATTGACCAAATTAAGATATCGTTAAAGTACCCAAATACCAAGGTACATTCCTGTAGTGTCAAAAATCCTTCTAATTGGATCAATTTCTTCAATTGCTGGATAGCTTTTGCCTTGAGCGTCTTTTCCAAATTCGAAGAAGTTTGGAGTAATTGCCCCAAGAATATCAAGAGTGAGTCTTTGTATTCGGACAACTTATTACTGTTGATAAATGATTCTAATGCTGCGACACGATCTTCACGTACAACCAACTGCAGAGTTACAGCCTTGTATGCATTGAGAATGAAACCAAAGTTGTCGATAAGCTCGCGTTGTTTCGCCACTGTCAAGGTGATATCATCGGTCGTGATCTCCACTTCCAATGAGTCATCATTTGCTGCTAACTCAGCAGGCTCTTGCTGGTTTCCAAGGTACTTACCCCACACCTTGTACAGAAACAAGAAGGTTACAATCTGGTTGAACGCATATTCGCAGCTACCAGCGAGCAGCGACACGAGCAAAACACTTTGTTTGAATGTCTTATCAGTGACTTTGCTGAGGTTTGCATTTAGGTCTGAAGTAACAGCGCTGACAAGTGCCTCCAATGACTGCCCAGCACCAGAATCGGTCTGGCTGGCAAATTTATGGCCGAGTTTCTCAACCACATCTAGCACTATGATCAACGGCTTCCATTCATCAGTGTCGTCGACAAGGACATCGTAATCAGGGCGTACAATGACGTCCTCGTACAGCTTGAAAATCGACACATCGTTATGCAAAACTTCAAACTTTAACGCATTCCAAATCGTCAACCAGTACTCTTCAATAACGTGGGTGTCGTATTCCACTACCACATCACGAAGAGTTTTCAATACATCGTTTCGCACCACTGGATTTGTCAGTGTGAGCTTTTCAATGAGACCTGGGATTGAGTCCTTTGCGTACAACAGCTGCGATGCTATTGCGCGTCTCAACCGCAGTTTCAAGTCGTCCGATGTGATTTTATACGGATCGTTAGCAGGTGGTGTAAACAGAATAGGGAAGTAGCAGAAAACCACATCAAATAAGTCGATCAAGAGCTCTTCGTCGCGTGCTGCGTCAAACACGAGTCGCTCGGATATAAGGGTGTTGATGCGGAAGGAAAGGAGGAGATTGCGTGGGTCTTTTTCGCCCGTCGCAATGTGGAGATATGCTTTCACCAGAGGCTCAAATAGGCGGTGGCTGTAACTTCCATTGCTGGTGCTGTCTTTGGAAATTTCATTGTTGCCATTGACGCCGATTTCTTCGCCCCAGCGCTCTATTACGGCCTCAATCAACACAAACAGCTCGTATCTCACCTTGGCCAAGAATGCCTTTGGGTTATATCCAGTGAGCACGCCGTCCAACAACTTTTGAGCTAAGGTGACACTGAAGCTGTCGAAGCGAATCAAAGCGCCCAAGCATTGGAGAATATACTGCACTGACAGTTTCTCATCAAGCTTTGCGAGCAAAAAGTCCAATAAGACGGACAAGTCCTGGCGTGAAAGCGCATGAGAATTCTTGCTTGCGAGCGTAGAAAGTGTTTCGGAGATGCACTGTATCGATTTGGGGCGAATAGAGTCAGAATCGGAGGTGATGTAGGGCCCTAGTACCTGGATGAAATTTAGAAGCGTGAGCTCATGAGACTCGAGGAGCGACGACAAGACACCGCTGAGTTCTACACGGGAGCTCGTATCAGCTTCATCAGTCGTTGCAGCAATGTACTGACTTACCACCGTGGAAGGATCGTGAATGGACTCCATAGTGCGATACTTTTCTGTAAAGGGGCAGCCGTTGTTCAAGTAGTTCTTTCGATTTGAGATCAATCGGTTTTTTCGGCGGTGGGTTGCGAGCGCGGAATTCAGCCAGTAGATCAAGAGTGCAGGGCATGATAAGACAGGAGGGATGGAAGGATGGAAGGAAGGATGGTAGGAAGGAAACACAGGACTTGAGAAAGACAGGGGAGTATATGTCTGATCACACAGACTCTTGAGTGGGTGCAAGAAGAGGAGCTAGGTGCCAAGCGTAGCTATCAGAAAGAGAAAGAGAAAGAGGAGAAGAGAGACCACCCATTTCTTAAGCTGACTCCTCTGTTTTCGTAAATAGAAAGCAGGGCCAAAGTCCTAGCTCGAGCAATAGTGTCATACAAATATAAGTTGCCCTTGAATCAAACCTGTAGACTATATTGTGAGAGTAATATTTTGCATACGCACTCCTGTCGAGGCTGATATTTTGCAGCCATTGAGAGCAGCAGCATCGATGGCCGCGTAAAATCGCGGCTTGTTGTCTAGTTTTTCTCCGTGGCTGCAGCACCTAGCTACGCAGCAGCATGCCTCCCAAAACACAGTTAGGGGCGATATGGGCGGTTTCCAGCAGGTCTAATGACTGTTTTAGATATATCCAAGCTTGTAGCTGTGTCCCGGCTGCATTGATATTCTGTATACGTCTACAAAATTACGGGTATTTTTTCTGTTGTTACAGCATTGTCCCACAGTTGTTGCGAACTCCTCGCTTCCCCACAAATCCATTAGACTCCTTGCACCCATTCTTGAGATATTCCAGATGTAGGCAAATTAAATAACAGCCGACAAGCTGTGGCAGAAGTATGCGATCATCTCAGAGCTTTCTCGTTGGTATTGGTTACCGGTTCAAAATTTCTCCTTTACCAGCGCCTGGCCCCTATAATCGCGGCGCCTACATAAACTCACTGCGTAGAGCGCGATGTCCTTAACTTCACACACTACCGTAGCCCCCAATTCTTCCCAAAACAAGTCTCACACAAAGGCATTACCTAGACAGCAGCAGCCCACTTGGATTTCTATCTTCTACAGATTTCATCTGCAGCTTCTGTAGCCGCTGCATTAGCTCAACTCACTGTTTATACGCAGATACTGCCGCCGCCAATTTGGCGTGAATATGCCCCAAGCCACGCGCGCCCGCTCACGGAAAAAAAGAACAACATCTTACTTACAAGCGATCCCCCCGTATTCTAGCGTGCGCAAGAGCTCTGCTTCTCTTTCCACGTATACTTAGCTCTGTAGTCATGATTGAGATCCCCGACTTGGATCTGTTATCACTAGAGCCAACAGCTCAGAAGCAGCAGCTGCAACAGCTGCCTCTGCTTCAAGGGCAGGAAGGGCATCGTCAGCCCCAGTCTGCACTCCCGCACAATCTTAGCCACGAGGGATCAGATCGAGATCACACTGGCGATACAAATCAGCACCAACAACCTAACGACGGATTAAATCACCTGTTCTTCGAGCGTGACGACTCGCCTGACTTCATCCACCCGAATTTTGGTCCCTATGCTGGGCCCGAGTCAGCGGCAGTATCTACTGACGACTACTTAACTGATTTAAAGGCTTATAAGTTTGGCCATAGCAGTGGGTTTGTCAGCGAGCGCCTGCTTCAGGGTGGTTTAGATCCCTCTGTTCCAAGTCTGCAAGGTCGCCATCCACAACAACAAGAGCAGCAGCATCAGATACTTGCAGGCGACACCAACAGCCACACAGACAGCCACGATCAATACTCATACTTTGCATCCACCTCCCACATCTCGCTAGCTGGCGCCGAGCTCAATACTGCGCAGACAGTTTCCATCATGCAGTCGCCTCAGCCGCGATTTCTTGCGTCCCCGAGGCCAAATGGTGCTGAAGTTGTGGCATCCACAGACTCGGTAGACTACACACCGGTGGAGGCTGTTGTGTTAGCGGAGCTCGCAGAGGACGACGAAGACGACAAAAATGACGAAAGCGAGGTGAGAGGTGCAAGTGAACGACTACAGGATCCGATTCAGTTCAATGGCCAGACCAGCGAGACCCAGCAGCAACAGACCCAGGCGCTACCACCACCACCGACTTCAAAGACACCGATACTCGGTCAAGCCATTGAATTCAATCCGTCACCGCGACTTCCATCCACTACAAGCTCCAACGTGAATCAAACTTCTAAATTGACACTCGCAAACGGCGAAGAACTCAGTAGTATCCGAAAAGGATTGGCCACGGACCTGAAGACTCCGGCAGAGTACACTTTGCATATCTTATTTACCCAATTTGTAAGGCATGCAGAGCGGAAACTCAACCTATGCCTCGATTACCCCTTGAATGAAGAGCCTCCGATCATAAGTCTATTGGGAGAGGGAGTGGACCCGCAGTTTGACAACATCATCGCGTCGCTCGGATACATTGCCCGGCGCAAACCAAGCCCAGTCATTGACAGCGTGATGTTTTGGAGAAAGAGTAAGAGCGAGGTGGCATCAATGGCTGCACAAGAGGTGGAAAGAGTAATGAATATGCCAAGACAAACTCCATCAGGAGCTGGAGGAGGAGCTTTCGGCTCATCCGGTGGCCCCAGCGGCTACAACGAACAGATTTCGCCATCCAATCCGGGTATAGTGAAGACTCATCACACAAATAGTAGTCTGGTTGCCACAACAAGCATATACCACGCGCCTCCAGCACCCACAGCACCCCCTAAGACCAAGCGCAGCTTAAGTCTCATCAGAAGCAAAAGCATATCAAAGTTAACTGGCAGCCACAAGAGAAACCAGTCAGCAGCGTCCAGCCTTGGGCCCACGAGTGCATCTGCAGTCGTACCAGGCAATAGTGGAAACCTTGGACCCAACCTCTCGTCCACAAACTCACACCGTAGCTACGACGACTACTTCGAGACACAGGTTTACCACGCCAGAGAAACTGCAATACAAGCGGACCGGAAATCACTTGCGCTGATATACATTCTTTGCAGAGTACTCATTGAAGTTGTTAAACAAACATCCACGGAAGTGATGGGCGAAGAATTAGGATCAAAGCTAGAGGAAATTGTATATACGCAGATGAAAACTGCGGACCCCATTAGCACAAGCGAAAGTCTTGTAAGATCTGCTAATTGGAACCTTTTCGCTCAGTTACTAGGATATATGTCTGAGAAGCAGTTTGTTAGCGTAAGTGATCGGTTTATTGCAGATTTGGAAAAGATCCCTTCGCGCATATCATCAGATATGGAATCCCGCCTCCACCTTTTGATTCACGGGATGAAGTACTTGAAGTTAACCAATTACCCGTTGGAGAAATTCGAAGAACTGGCAGAATTCATGCAGTCGTTGGGAAAATTCTTTGGCAAATCATTGAATGAATCGGTCATTTATGCCTACTGCGATGTTTTGAGCAATTTGGTATTACCATTGGCGAACATATTGACAGCTGAAACAAATCACCCCACATGGGTGGAGGCAATCGAGACAATATTCGATAAGGCTTACCAAATATGGACTCATAGTGTAAAGCTGCAACTGAATAGCAACAGCAGTAGTAACGGTACCCTTGTGTCTTCTAGCAACAGGGGATGGGCTTTTTCAATCTCACTCCTCACATCCATGCTCAGTGTGTCTCGCAAGGAATTATTCTCCAGGGCGTGGTTCGAAACTATCGAAGACAACCTTTACAAATTGAAGCCCAAAGTGGAAATTGCAGAGAAGACGGTACTTATCACCAGTATCACCAGGCTAACATGGGTATATCTATACAGACTTCCAGACTCACTCAATAGTACCATCAAAAAGTTAGATAGCTTGTTTGGGCACTTGTTTTTCAATCCTACCGTTAGCGGGAAGAAACAACAGTGGCTAAATACCACGAACGCGGGGCTCATAAATTCACTAGTTGTGTTGATGCGCATAGTGGGATACCAGCACTTGAATTACATGCTCGATAACGTCTTAATCCGACTCTTGAAAGCGTGCTTTAACGGCTTCTCATTGGAAAATGTTTCTTGTGAGCGGATAATCTTGGTAGTCAAGAGTTATCTTCGCATAATTCAGAGCTATGAAAAGGGTATCAAACCAGCTTTTCCTAGCGACGAGGTGTTTACAAATGAAGGAATGTATATTTCAGGTATGCAACCGCAAGGTAACAGCAGTTTGAGTGGCAAAAGAAAGAAGGAGTCGTCTGCTACAAATGCCTACGAGGACGGAGTTGATGACTTCTTATTCATTGCCAGAAACACTAACAATTCCTTTTCCCACGAAGAAATTTGCAGAACGTTTGCCAATTTGCTCAGGCTACTCGATACTCACTTGGGTGGTGATGTGTGGGCATCAGAAACCGGACAGATCACTCCTCTCACAACCTCTTTCTCGAAGGGATCTGGAAATGCCTTTGAAAGCGCGAATGGTAACGGTTCTGGAAACTCTGCCAATGGGTCGTCCAACGGTGGAGGAAGTAGTAGTGGTGGATTTTTTCACTTTGGTATCGACTTCAATGAGCAACCTTCCAAACAAGTTCAATTAGAACTCTTTGCCACTATCATTGAAGCCATTCCTTGGACCTTGGTACCTGTTGGGAATGAGAAAACTTCGGCATGCGGAATCCCCTTCAAGAACATTGTCGAGATTTTAGCAAGAAATGCCGTACACAGAGATCCCGCTGTCTCCCGTGCATGTATCAAGTCATTGAGAAAGCTTGCCACAAGAAAGAACCCATCATCTTTACTCACAATATTTGCAAAAATTTCTTTCCAATTTAGCGACAAACCAGGACCGAATTTCAACTCAGCGTATTTGAATTCGACCGAGTTCCAACGCCTACTTAAAATTTATGTTGAACTTCTCAACTGCTGGCTTGGCCAATTCAATTACATCAGGGAAAAACAAAGAGACGCCTCCCTGAAAAAGGGACTTAACCCATTAAACCAAGATGATGAGTTGATGAACAAAGACGTTTTGAATGATTTGTACCAAATCAATTACAAAACCGATGATTTGTCAAACGTGGAAAATATCAACAAGCTTAAGCCTAGTGATGAAATTGAGTGGAAAAATATAATAACTGTTATTGAGGAGATAGAAGGGAATGGTTTATTCTTTTTGTGTTCTCAGGACTCAAAGATAAGGCACTTTGGTATGTATATTCTCAAAATTGTGGAGCAGTTCGACCAAGCGATATATAACATTACCGATGTGAGTAAACCTCAGCAACACCAAGAACTATCCAATTCTTCAACGTCACCAACTGAATCCAAGTCTCATTCGCGGAGCTCCTCAAAATTTGCTGCTGACATCGGGACCCGTCTCATTCACATTCTCGAAGACATCGATTTTCTCGAACTTGTTAAACCATTTAGAAACGAAATATCCATCCCAGAAAGATCCCGTTTGTCAAAGCTCAAAAACAAAAAAAATATTTTGGTTAAGTTGGGTGAAAGCGATTATGGGATAGACTCAACACTTTGGTTTAGACTCTTCCCTAAAGTGTTGGATATTTTCTTTGAAAGATGTCCTATGCCCGTAGCATTGTGCAGATCGATTGTTTGTGTCAGAATGGTTCAGATGCATGAATTTGTACTCGCTTTTGCTGAGACCTATAAAAATTTCACCTCATCTCTATTTGGAAGAGCTGGCAGTGGTGGGGGGAATAGTTACAATAACTCTAACAATAATGCGAGTTTCGGAGGTACTCTTCCCGAGGTCATGGTGAATCAATGGAAGTTGTATTTGATATTTGCAGCCTGCTCACTAACGTCCACAAATGACCAGAAGATTACATTCCCAACTCAGCCGACTCATGGCAGAAAGAAATCAATGCAAATGTATATCCAGCACCAGAAAATTACAAGTGCCAAATCCATTTTCAAAATGGTGTTTCCGTTACTTAAATCCAAACAGCCAATGGTTTGTGATGCTGTGATTAACGGTTTGAGTTGTATCAATATCAACATATTCAAGACACTATTGGAAAATATTCCAGATTCAGTTCACGATTGGACGGTGACGAGCAAGAGAGACCAGGGAGAAGATAAGCTTCGAATTGAAACAATTCATATTCTAAGTAAAGTGACATGCAAGTTTCAAAACAAGATTGAAGACATATATTGCGATGAATGGATAGTGGCCAATTTGATCAGCATCATCAAGAATGTTAAGACTTTCCTAAACCACCCGTCTATTCAAACCGATTTGGAGTTTCAAAAGCTTCGGCGGTTCTTTTGCCAGTTGTTGGAAAATGTTTTTCTAGGCATAAAGGAAATATCGGGGCCATCGGGAAATGAACTCAATAGGTGGCTTCCCTTTGAAGCAAGGCTTGGATGTTTCAACTTCTTGAAAGAGTGGTGTGGATACGGTGATGTGGCAGATATTGCAGAAGACAGATACAGTACGATGATGATGAAGATCTCGACTCTGAAGCAGTTGCAACTGCAGCAAGCACAGGCTCAATCATCAGCCATATTAGAAGTTGAAAAGAAGGCCCTCCAGTTGTCATCTCTTAGTTGTATGGCCAAGCTTTGCTCTGGTCCGATTAGTCAAAAAATTGGTGGACCAGGTACTGCGGTACTATCTTTTGATATTCCAGGGTTATTAAGCTGGATTCATGGATTATTTTGCACAGAACTAGAGTATTGCCATGAACTCGGAAAGCAGGCTTTGAGAAATATTCTCAAGTTGAACCCAGATAATCATGACATCTTTGAAAATGTCATATTTCAATGTTATACTTCCCAAGAAACTAGCAGAACTACAGAAAGCTATTTTACTGTCCTAACCGCAGTTATTATAGAGCAGCAAGAGCAGGATCAGGTCAACAATGAAGAGGATAAGCAAGTTATTCCACATGACGTGATATGTTTGGCTTCTTTACTTGTGGGGAATGAAAACTATGAAGTGAGATTTGCAGCTATTCGGCTTCTACACGTTTTGGAACAAAAACACTATGGTGAATCAAATCTTGAAAAATTTGTCGAATGTGTTCGCAGTAAAACACAAGTTGTTTACAAAAAGGCGCTATACGATGTTTCTGTGGCACTCTCTCATGCACACCCCCAAGACGTTTTTGAAAGAGTGAGCTATTTCACAATGTTTTTCAATGTGGTGAACTACAATTCACGTAGAGATATCTTGAGCTGCTTATTACCCTGGGTACAAATCGTACAACTAAAGGACAAAGAGGAAGAAATTTTGGAAGACGATGAACTGGTAGGTGCTCCAGCGGTACCACCTAGGCCAGCTCCAGTGCATGTATCTACTAGTCGCAGTCAGCAGCAACTCCTTCAAGGTCAGGTTTATAACAATCTCGATGCCGCTTCAATCATGACGATGAACAACCTATTTGAAATCACTGTCAAATTCTCATCTGGCATGCTGAATGAAGTGGAAGCATTATGGGTGGCTTTGGGTACAAATTCTGGCAATTTTGACAAAATTCTTGAATACATTATAAGCAATTGTCTTGAACGGAAGAACCCCTTATTCGTGGGTTATTCGAGACAGATTATTGACTTTTTGGCTTTTTCACAACCAGAGAATTTGTTATACATTGCAGATAAATTTATAGCCAATTTGCATCCCAAAGCAATGGTACCACCACCCATCAAATCACAATCTAGTTCCATTAATTACGATGAATACCCATATGTTGCAAACCTTCGAAGATTGATTCCATACAATGAGAAGGATGTTACTTTTTCGTTGGGCCAATTATCATTAGTGTTTTTAGTGGATTTGTTTTGCGCTCACAATGACAGAATGATTGAAAAGCTCCCACTTTTGTTACATGTTTCATTTTCTTTGTTAGATCACTACCTTTATATTATTCAGGAGCAAGCTGGTAACTTACTTATACGGTTGATTTCCGCGTTACTGCCGGAGAACGATAAAAAGGCGAAGGAGACTATTGATATATTGAGACAAAGAGATAATGTCAAGCATTTGTGGATATACGATGATTTGAACAATACAAATGGATCACGTACGCCGAAGAATATGGACCTCTTGGTACGAAATGTTTTAGAAATTTTTTCACCGTTGCTTCCGACTTTACAACATGATTGGAGTCGCGTATCTTTGAATTGGGCCACTACATGTGCAGTGAGGCATATAGCCTGCAGATCTTTCCAAATATTCAGATCACTTCTTTCCTTCTTGGATCAAGGAATGTTGAAAGATATGTTACATCGATTGTCCAATACTATTTCGGACGATGCTGTAGAGATCCAAGGATTTGCGATGCAAATTTTGATGACCTTGAATGCCATCACCGCAGAGCTAGATTCCAAGAAGTTGATAGATTTCCCGCAGTTATTTTGGTCAAGTGTTGCTTGTCTTTCCACTATCCACGAACAGGAATTCATTGAGGTACTCAGCACCATGAGTAAATTTGTGTCTAAGATTGATTTAGATGCTCCTGACACCGTTTCGTGTCTCATAAGTACTTTCCCTCCCAAATGGGAAGGAAAATTTGAAGGGTTGCAACAAATTGTTATGGTTGGCTTACGGTCATCGGTAGCATGGGACCCTCTTTTGAAATTCTTGGACAAAATGAATGTGCTCAAGGATAGTGAGATTATTGGTATGGGAGACTCACGTTTGCTCATGGCTTTACTTCCGAATTTGCCTCGGTTCTTGCATGCATTGGATAAGAAGACGATCACAAAGGAAATTGAAGACACATGTAACGTTTTGTGTAAAATGTCGGATGCGAATAGTAAGCCTACGCTTTCAAAGATTTTAGTGTCATTGGGTAAGAACAGGTTTAGGAGCAAAAAAGACTTCTTGAACCAAATGGTTTTGACTATCAAAAACCTATTTTTCCCGCAGTATGAAGCACAGACTTTGGTTTTCTTGCTAGGCTTACTTTCCAATAAAATCAGCTGGGTAAAGACTGAAACGATGAATCTTTTGAAGTATATTTTCCCTCTCATTGATTTGACTAGGGATGAATTTGTGGGAGTAGGAGCTGATCTTATCTCGCCATTATTGAGACTTTTGTTGACGGATCATGCAGAGCAAGCCTTAGAAGTTTTGGATGAAGCAGTCATTATTTCAGGTTCCCAATTAGACAAAGACGTATTAAGAATGCTGCTTGGTAACACTTCTATGAAGAAGGAATACGAAAAGACTGCCACTTTGTTTGGAATTCCTGACGAGAGTGGATGGGCAATACCAATGCCCGCTGTCACAGCGTCGTCTACTAGAAATAACGTGCACGCAGTATTTTCAACATGCATTATACTGCAGCAACAACAACAGCAGCAACAGCAGCGACAACTACACGAACAACTTGAAGAGCAACAACAACATCAACAACAAGTAGCCAGCGATGACGTCGATGGTATCAAGAATGGAGACATAGCCAGTACTGGAGAAGTCGATAGGTACAATAGACTTAACTCCATGCTTGGAGTTCATGGCGGAGGATTTGCGGGTAATGGAAATGGCGGGTACCAACACTATTACGATACACCAGATGACGATGAGGAGATTCACTTCCACATGGAGGACTACTACGGTCCTGTTGTTGACCAAAACGATGGAGAGTCCATGACTGTAATTGAACCTGATGCTTCTTTAAGTAATATGTGGGCTGCATTGGATGATTTTGACTCGTTCTTAACGAGAGATAATATTACAGGAGGTGGGGGAGTTGGAGGTAGTGGCATTGGTGGTGCGACTGGATCTGGAGGTGCTAGTGCTGCTGGTCTTGTTGGCGGTGTGGCCAGCACAGTGACTGGAGCCATAACCAACTCAGTTTCCAATGTTTTAGGATTCTCCAGCAGTGATACCTCAGGAAGAAAATTGTCTCCTGCTGGGAATTTCAGTGGATTCAGCAGTGGACGAGACCAATATAGCCCTCATCTACACCACTCAAGCCCCCTCAATTACACTAATGGCGGCAACGTGATCAATAGTAACCAGAATATTGGTTCTATGGACAGTAATAACATAAATGCTGCCAGGTACCTCCATGGCCACAGCGCTTCGATCGATACTAAGCATAGTAATATCTCAGACATTGTGCCTATGGACTCTGCTCCTTTGGTATACGACAAGAAGGCCAGTGTCATATTGAATAGAAGTTTGGCAAGATCTCACTCGAACGCATCGTTCAAGAGCAGCTTGGCAGACTCTATGGGTGGCAAATCCACTTTTGGCAGCAACAATACAGGTGGTTCCAATGGAGGGGTGGAGGAAAGTAGTCCTGTTATTGGAAGTAGTGTGGTTGTGAGCAAAAGATCGTATATACCATTCAGAAACAGCAGAACAATCATCAGCAGAGGCGGTAACTTGGGGAGTGCAAGGTCTCCAACTATGGAAGGAGAAATGGGATTTCCAATCTCACCATTCAAGACACCAAGAATCGGAAGCCCAATTGGCAATAGTGATGGAGTATTCAAAAACCACTCACAGCATGTACCAGGCACTCCACTCTCAACGACTAGTCCGATATCACATGACGTTGGCAGCAGTATCAACGACTCTCCACAAGTATCTGTGGTGAGGCTGCCATACGATGCCGTCGCAACAAAAAAGAGAAAATAACGACAAAGAGCCGTTTAGAGTACATATGAAAATATACATTTCATTATGAGATAAATAATGGAGAGGTTACACTATTGATCGCACAATTTGCACCCATTGTGCGACGTTCAGCAAACACACGTAGAAAGAAAAAATACCAATGCTCACAACCATTTTTCAGCTCAAAATTTTCTTTTTTTTTTTTCTTCGCTGCTCTTCTAGCCACACGACTGAACAGGCGTAGCTTTTCATACACTAGCTGTAATCATCACAGACATATACCAAGGATACGGTCGATTAGAGTGATTCACTAGTACCTAATACCTACATTCACAGCACATAGAAACACATTTTCACATATATATACATCCCGTCTACTACAAAAACCAACAACTCCAGCATGCCACCAAAGAAGAACAAGCCACAACCTTCTGACAAAAATAAGGCCAAGACGAAGGCCAAGAACACCGAAGACAAAACGTTCGGATTGAAGAACAAAAACAAGTCGAAAAAGGTACAACAGCAAATCAACCAAATCCAGCAGGGAGCCGATGGTGGAGCTCAAAAGAGGAAAGAGGCAGAAGCCAAAAGAAAAGCAGAGGAGAAGAAAGCTGCGGAACAAGCAAAGAAGGAAGCAGCATTGTCTATGGGTATTCTGCAACCAAAGGTACCTTTTGGGGTGGACCCGAAGTCTGTATTGTGTGAATTCTTCAAGCACGGTGTGTGTAACAAGGGAACTAAGTGTAAGTTTTCTCACGACTTGGAAGTCGGACGGAAAGCAGTGAAGAAGGATTTGTACACCGATGCAAGAGAAGAGAAGGAGGCAGATACCATGGACAACTGGGATGAAGAGAAGTTGAGAAAGGTGATTTCATCCAAGCATGGAAACCCCAAGACCACTACCGATATTGTTTGTAAATATTTCATTGAGGCAGTGGAAAATGGAAAGTACGGATGGTTCTGGGTGTGTCCCAACGGCGGTAACGAGTGTAAATACAGACACTCGTTACCTCCTGGATTTGTATTGAAAACTAAGGAGGAGAAGAGATTGGAGAAGTTGGCGGCAGAAAACGCCCCAAAGATCACATTGGAGGAGTTTATCGAGATGGAAAGGGGCCGCTTGGACAGATCCAAGTTCACTCCTATTACCTGGAATACATTCAACGAGTGGAAGAAGAAGATGCAAATAAAGAGGGACGACGAAAGAAGGAAAGAGGAGGAGAAGGGTGTCAAGAGGGCCTTGACTGGAAGGGAGATCATTTTGAAGAAGTTTGCCGACAAATACTACACCGAGGAGGGCGACGATTCTGGCGAGGCTTGGGACTTGTCTGTTTTCAAGAAGGAATTACCTGAGGAAACCGATGAGAATATCAAGGACTATGGAGATGGATCCAACTTATTCACTGGTCCAGAGACCAGTGAAGAGGCAGAAGAAGGCTCTACAGCTCAAGAACAGACTCCATCCATTGCTGAGACTTCTACCGAAGAAACCAAAGAAATTATCCCAGAAGCAGCCACAGCTGTATCAAACTAATCAATGTGGTTTGTGTTTTGCTCTTTTCGCGTATCAAAAGGAGATACCAACAGCCGGAGACTCACACAATTCGAGAGTCCAGTGTGGATCATTGCGTTCATTCGTTTCACTGTATGGGGGGACTGTTCTCGGAAGGATAGCCCTTTCTTGAGGGAAGTATCCGCCTCTCTAGTCAGACTTTTGGTCTGACACTGCATTAGTATACCTAGTCAATACTACAACACCCATTCCCTCTAAAAGATTTATTGCTATATGTAACCCTCTTTTTGAAACTCATTCTTGATGATTTTCGTTGTGTGTGATACCAAGTCTGTATCCTTGTCGGTGAAGAATCTGATTTCTGTGTTTGTTCCGATGAGTGCTTCCAGAGCTTCGACGACTTTTGTCATCCATGTTGTACCTCTCCTATCGATTTCTTCAAACTCGAAGAGAGTTTCTGCGTGAGGATATACTTCTTGGAGGATTGAGCACACCAAGTCGATGTTTTCTTGTTTGCTGCATTTGACTGGTGGTGAAACGAGTTCGGTATCCGGTTCACCGAGAAACGAGCTCGATACCGTAGTAGAACGGCGCGGGGGCGTCCGATGCCGCGGCAGTGTCATGGGCAGCAATGTATCATGTGACTGGGGCGGTGGCAGTTGTATCCTAGATGGAGATGGTGGCGTTTGCGGCCGAGCTCCTGGTCTCTCTGGAAGTGGAGGTTTCCTTTCAACAATCTTGTTCCCTCTGAGATGAGCAGGTTTCTTCGGAACAAGAGGGCCAGGCTTGGAGTCGAGGTCAATTAAGTCGGGAACTGACAGCAGTTGTGGCGGTAACAGCAGATGTACAGCCTCTTTCTGGTGTGAATTGGACACGTCTTCGTAATTCTTCCCGGTTGGGCTGAAACCCTCGCTCAATGCTATTGCTCGGTGCAAGTCAGTCTCTTCTCGCTCTATTCGCCTATGCACAGCCAACATTTTCTCAATCAGCCGTAAGATCTTATCATCCGCTCTATCTGACATCGAGCCGGGCACCACTCGTATATAGATAGCCAATATGTGACTTGGAAACTTTCTTGCTGCGTCTGTGTACGCTTCAAAGTCATATTCTCCCGAGTCCCCAACGCATATAAATTTTTTATTTGGAAAATCGCCAATAACCTTGTATAATGCAGTTTTCTTTTTCAGGGTTGCAGGCTCCATGAGCAGTGCTATGAGATTCCCTGTGTACTGTTTGAGGTGCACCGACCCGGGGGGCAATTTCGCATACTGAAAGTAGCTCCTGATGGTTGGAAAGAGTTGCCAGGGCAGATTCAGCACGTAGTGGAATGAGAGCTTGTTCCTGAAGTAGGGGTCCGCATACAACGTGGTGTACCACAGCACCACGGACTGGATGTTCCAGTTTGCCACTTCTCCCACCAAGAGCGAGCGCATTAGCTCGCGCTTGTCTCCAAGCACGCCTGTGAGTTTTACAGTATCATCGATATCGCTAATTATTCCGACACCTGTATCTTCTATGAGCATTACGTCTTGGAACTCGAAGATATCCTCGTTCTGTACAGCGTGCACTTGAACTGTCGATGGACGGTACGTGCATTCAATGCACTTTGTGAAGTTCCCGTTTGAGTCAGTGCGCATGCTATGAGTGGTGAGGTCTACTCCGCCATCTTCAGACCCAATTGTGATGAGAAGCTCCACGTTTGGAATTGATCGTGCTATAAACCCAGAGAGCCGGTCCTTGAGGGTATCAGGAGGTTGATTTGACGCCAGAGATGTCGATGACGAGTTCGAAAGACTCGAAACCACAGACTCAACGTCCGAGTCGTCATAGATATCCTGTTTTTGCTGCTTGAGTTCGGAGATTGCCACCTGGTCCAGAGCGTCTTGTCTCGACGAAGACGCCGAAGTTTGCGCTTGCACCTGCGACAGCCTCGTCAATTGCCTGGCCAAAGACAAAATCAATCTGTTCTTACGAGTCATCAACCCGGGACACGAGACCCAGCCATTGACATCAATGTGGTACGTATATATGGAATTCTTGTGTGTTCTGCGAGTGTAGGTTGGATACAACGATATGGTTGCGTCTTCGGGCACAAGTCCCCAGGCATTTGCCAGCAGCGACTGCAGGTAGTCGCCCAGCACAAGACTGCTCACGGAACCTGCAACTGTGCCCGCTATTTTGGGGATATAAGTATCCCTCGTGGCTCTGGCAAAGCCTAGCAACCGAGTCCTTCTAGAGGTGGAAGTGGGCGCAGGAGAAGTCCGGTCTTCGCCACTCATCTTGCGTCGAAGTGTGCTGGTAGTGGACGGCGGAGGGTATATCCGTTTCAAACGCTTGTAGTCCTTGTAAGTGTTTTTGAGAAATGTAAGGCGTCGAGGTAGCCTCGAGAGCGAGAGAAAGGCACGTTTCACTTTGGAGGTACGGGCAGAGCGTGAAGGATATGAGTTCGAGTTCTAAAGAAACCGATTACAGAGTTTGGGGGTCTCGCTGACAGGAAGGGTCTCGGTGAACGGGAGGCGGGAGTTGACTAAGCAAGGGGGAGGGACTATCCACGCTTTCTTATACAATTGGCGGCTAACACGCTGGGTGGGCGGCAAACGCGGCTATCTTTTGGCCGCTCGTTTGCGATCTTTGCAGGAGCAGGCACTTTGGTGCTGACGGAACCGCCAGAGACAAGTGCCCATAACCATGGTATTATCCACGTGAGTGGGATCAAGGTATTCACGTGACCAGATCTGCCGAATGGTGGGGGGATAGATAAAAGGGGCCCGAGAGCATAGAACGCCGACTCGGTCGTGGAGGGCTCGACAGCATTGACACACCAAAAGATGTCGCTTCTGATCGGTAACGAAATCAAAGACTCGTTCAAGCCGGTATCGAAATGGGTCTCGACCAATATCAACTGGCTATCGGACATTGAGGAGTTTTACCGGGAGCGAGCCACCATCGAGCAGGAGTACGCAGCCAAACTCAAGGCATTGACCAAGAAGCACTTTGAAAAGAAATCGAAAATCTCGTCGATAGTTTCCGTTGGAGAGGAGCCAAAGATCACACCGGGATCGCTTGAGTGTGCATCGCTTGTACTCTGGACAGACGTGCTTACACAGACGGAAAACATAGCCCAGGAGAAACACCAGTTTGCCTCCGAGCTCAACACAAAAGTATCGGAGAACTTGGCGTCACTTCGGCTCAAGAGCTCCCGAATAGAGAAGAAGCTCGAGGTTATAAACGAATACTTGGAGTCCGATAAACGGAAACTTGAGGAGGAGGTGAACAAGCTGAAGAGACACTACGACTCGCTTTGTCAGGCAACGGAATCAGTTCGGTCCAAGACCGAAAAGAGCCCCGGATCTGACAAATACACTAAGCGGCTTGCAGAGAAAGAAACCGAAATGAACGTGGGCAAAAACGAGTACCTCATCAATATCAACATAGCCAATAGACTCAAGGACAAGTACTACTACCAGGACGTTCCAGAAGTGGTGGATAACCTCCAGGAGTTGAACGAGCTGCGTGTGGCCATCATGAATAAGCTTCTCAAGAACGCGTCTATCATCGAGCGCAACTCCAACGATCGGGTCAAGGAAAAGTTGCATGCTATCGATGCCACCATTGATCAGAACGACCCGTCTCTAGACACCGCCATGTATGTGAAGCACAATGTTGGCCAATGGACCGAGCCTGCAGACTTCTACTTTGTGCCCTGCGAATTTTGGCATGACGACGAGCTGCTTATAGTGAAGGAACCCGAGCTCACGCATTTGAAGCGGGTGTTAGCCCGTGCAAGCGCGCAGATCGGCAAGCTTGAGGAAACTTGTCTTAATACAAAGCAGCTTCTCGAAGAATCAACACTTGCACGGAAACCAGAGGGAGGAGTGACGAATTACGCAGACTTGACCCTTAAATTCGACACCAACTTGTACAAGAGTCTACAAATCTTGGAGCAATTCATGAAAGATGACCTGGCGAGGATCCAGTGTGAGGTACGCATCGAGGTGATCCAAAACTTTGCAGGTGACAAAGATTTGTCGTACGTAGAAGTGAAGGAGAAGAAGAAGCTGCGGTTTGGGTTCTTGGGAAGTAAAAAGGAAAGCCATGTGTCAGGAGGAGGAGGAGGAAAAGCCACTGGAGGTGACAATGGCTCAGACACAGTATCTCTCCATACGGTGAAGTCGCAGCATTCACACGGAATGAGCAATCTTTTCAATCTTCGTAAGGGAAAGCAAGGTTCGGAGACTGCTGGAGGGTCCAACAAAACCATGGGCCGTGCACTCTACGAGTACACACCCAGTGGTGATGACGAGCTTGCTCTTCAAGTGAGCCAGATGGTGGAAGTGCTCGAGCTCGACGACGGGTCGGGCTGGACTACAGTGCAAGCAAATGGAGCACAAGGGCTCGTCCCCACAAGCTACCTCGAGATCCAGCAAGCCACTCAAGCAGCACCATCAGGGGGCGGAGGGTCAGCTGGTGAAGATGGAGACTCGAAACCAAAACGGGGGCCAAGCGTGGCACCAAAGAGAGGAGCAAAAAGAGTACAGTACGTAGAAGCACTATACGACTACACAGCTGACGGAGCAGACGAATTGAGCATAAGAGCAGGAGACAGAATCGTGCTCATACAAGACGACACAGACGGCAGCGGATGGACTGAAGGTGAAGTGAATGGAGAGAAGGGATTATTCCCAACCAGCTACGTGAAAAAAGTATAGAGATAAGACTACCCACAGCCGCTCGTTGCCGGGAACGTGGCATGCTGGCGCAACCACCGATTGACACCAGTACTCAAGCAGCAGTAAATAGAGAGGACTACACTCCTCCAATAAAATGTACTTCTATTTTTGTTCGATCGTAATATTACTCGATACTAAACCACACTTAGTAGACGTCACCTGGGATCTCAAAAACAACCTGCTTTCCGGTCAATTTTTGGTATAATTGCTGGAAAGACTCCAACTTGTAGTCGACAGCGGTGGAGTCCTTGGAGTCAAGCAAAACCTTTTGGATCTTGTTACCACCAACCAAGTATCTGACTCTCTTACCGACAATCTCGGTAGGGAAAACCAAGTCTTCCAAGATCTTGTCGTGGACAGCAGACAAGGTTCTGGATCTTGGTCTCTTTTGCTCCTTTCTGGATCTTCTGGATGGCTTTGGAAGGATTCTTCTCTCAGCGAGGAAGACAACGTGACGGTCTGGGAACTTCTTCTCCAACTCTCTGGTTAATCTGGTTTGGACCTTTCTGTAGGCACCCAAGGATGGGACTGGGACAAAGACAGCCAAAGCCTTCTTACCACCGTTGACTTCAATCTCCTTGATGGACTTGAATTGTAAAGTTCTGAGGTCAGCCTTCAAGTCAGATTGGGCCTCGAGGTCGGCGAAAGCCTGGGCAACCTGCAACTCTAAGTCAGTTGGCTTTTCAGATAAGATCTTCTGGGCAGCAGACATGTTGATGTGATGGGATACTGTGAAAGAGAAAGAAGAAGGGAGAAAGAAAGAAAAAAAATTTGTAGGTGGTGGGTGAAAAAAAAAAATGCGAGGAAAATATTTTCGGGCCCAGCATCCTGGAGCTCGCTAGCGGTCCTGCTGCCAGTAGGGGGGAGGACCAGGACGTGTGCCAGGACCGTACCAGCCGCCAGTGTGCTGGTGCTAGCGCCCGAGGGCCGCTAGCAGGGGTGGACTGGGGGGGCAAGGTACCGGTGGTAGGAGGAGACGGATGCGAGTCCGAGGGGGGCAGAGTGGGTTCGCGCGCTACGCCAGAGTGAAAAATTTCACGAGAATAATCCGTGCACCACAAGACGAAGATAGGAGTCATGTGATGCGTGACTGCTGGTTATGTACCGGAGTGCTGTGCCAACGGGCCATACGAACGATTTGCAGCCAAGAGTGGTGAATTGTATCGCCAGAGGCCCGCAAGAGAGATACAAGGAGGGATGGCATGGTGTGGGACCCCAGGCAGGGGGCAGTATTCCCAAGTGACGGGTTTTGGTGGTGTATCATCATATTCCTTGTTCAATGCCACTT
>PPIY02000065.1:0-34948 GCA_003707405.2 Dujonia schatavii | reverse complement strand
CCCTTACACCCTTACACCCTTACACCCTTACACCCTTACACCCTTACACCCTTACACCCTTACACCCTTACACCCTTACACCCTTACACCCTTACACCCTTACACCCTTACACCCTTACACCCTTACACGTTCCTTCTTTATCTCTCTTTTGCATTATATACTATAGAACACAAACTCTCTGCTTTGAATAATAACTCAGACATAGAAAGAAACATTAAATCGGAAGTACCTTGGTCTTATGAATTGCTGATAACCCGATAATTCTTACAATCTTTGGTAAATATTTTTTTGGTAATTTATGCGACTAGCAAACAAAACCTCCACATCTGTATCACTATAGTTTATATATATATTATGCAGAATCGTTTAAACATCTTGAAATGTGGAAGTCAGTTAAAATAACTCTCTTTCAAACCTACCACCTGTAGTGTTAGATAAACTGTCAATTATTTATGTGATATACTTTTACACTGAATTTCCCAACTCTGAACCTTTTTTCTCGGGCAGCGCACAATTACTGACTGAATCAAGAGTACGTTATATTAAACTATAAAGCAACAATATTAGTGGAGGTAGTATACTTTGGCTTGGCAAGTCCAATAGAGGAATCCTCCAAGTTGTAGACAACGTAAGCATATCTTAAGAAGTTGTCACCAAGGATAGGTGGATGTCTTACGAGATCATCCTCTGGGAAAAGACCCAAAACACACTGACCATCAGTATCTTCCAAAACGAGATCCTTCACAGGGACATCAATGGAAATTCCTTTGAAGGAGTAAGAAAGTTTATCTGACGACGAAGCTAAAGAGCAGGGAACGTAATAAAGTCCATCTTCATCAGTATCACCATCTCCTCCAAACTTGTTAGCAAGAGAAGAGACAACCTTGGTTGGAAAGTAAGAAATGGTACTTCCACTATCTAAATTGAAAGGATAGTTGACACTGACCGACTGACCCTTGTAGATCACAGAATTCAAGGTGATATCAAGTCTGTTCGAGTCACCGCTGTGAGGGAGTGTAACCAAATTGCCATCAATTTTGGCCAAATCTTTACCCCCAAACAACAATGATCCAGTCGATGCAGATGGGGAATTCAAATATAAAGAATATGCAGCCTTGCCAATATATCCAGCATTTTTCAAAGCAGTAGGGTAGTTGTGGTACGTTGGAGCTCCATTATAAACGTGATTTGCTTCCAAAGTCTCCAAACCAATTCCAAGAATACCAGACTGCCCGACACTAGTTTGAGTAACCACTGCAAATTGAAAGTTTTTAAGAGGGGCAGATCCATCTCCCAAAGCAACAGTATCTGTATAGAACTCGCCAGTAGAGCTCGATCCGTCTCCGTATGAAATGTCAAAAGTACTATGAGCATCTTTTGCAGATGTGGACAGCTTAGGATCAAAGGAACCGTAAGCTTTCACTTGACCAGATGTTCCAGGTCCGGGGATCCACAAGTCGGATGACCCGGTGTCGATATCCACGCCAATCTTTTGCTTGTTACTACCAACCTGTAAGTAGGTAATGTAGTAATACTTTTCATTAGTGAGGGGAGAGTTATCAGTTCCGGCACGCTTAGTGATGAGAGTGGCATTACCTGGACCAAGAATCTTTTCAAAGTCTAAGCCAAGGACTTTGGCACCTCTCTTTGTAATTCCATCAGTTGGAGCGGCAGAGACAAAAGAAGTGAGGCAAAGAGCAAGGGTGGTGAATGTTTGAAGAGAAAGAGAAACCATGTTGAATTATGATTGATAATCGAAAGATAAATGGGGCACAGCAGGATATTACTCTGCCTTTAAATAATCGTCTGTGTACATCGATGGTGCCCCTAACCCTTTTGTTGCCAATTATTAGTCCACACTTTTCCAGCTCACCTCTCTTATGCACCCCCTGCGATTTACCTTCTCCTGTATCAGTATGGAGCTGCGTATATACTTTTCAACGTGGCTATATTGAAGGGTTTGATTATGCATGTTCGATGCATCATGCGCTGCAACAAGAAGGAACAAATTTCACTCGAGTCCGAGCAACCTACAAATTACTTCTTGACTCGAGTTGAGCTCAACCTTTTCACCGTAAGGGCCCTATATATGCCACCACCCAAACGTTTTAACCTTTAAACTTCAAATTATTTTCATTCATATACTACTTTTTGTTTTCAGTAGACAAGGTACACAGAATCGAGCTTTCGAAGAAATTTTATCATGCATATGCAACCTTAAAGCTTCAAACCATCGAAATTTCAACTACTCGAGGGACATGAAAAATTGCGAAGCTAAACAATGTCGTTTCAGGTCCCCAAAAGATAGGAGTGTGGAGTTCGAGCCGTGCGTTGGTTGCAAATAGCTTGCTTGCCCTGTTTGTGCAAGCTGAAGAAAGAGCTTCAAGTAGATATTTGAAAGTGCCAACGCTTTGTAAAAATATATCTAAGAGTTAACAAACACTTATCGTTTGGACTACAGACGCATTTTCCTGTCACACTACTTTGTGTTCAAGGGAAGAACTCAAATGACTTGCTTTCGTGAGAATACTTGCTTCCACCCCTTGCAGCAAGAGAATCCCGGACACCCGTTGTGGTGGCTTATCAGTGGATACCACCGTTTCAAATTACCAATTGTAAAGGAGGGCGCAAATGCGGAGGAGAGCAGGACGAACCTGCATTTGCTGGTTGCTGCTCATGCGTAACTACCTTGCAACAAAATTAGCAATCGAAATATTATTGATAGTACCTATCTACCTGATATTTCCTTATCCTTGGGTATATTACGGATGCTTCGTAACGTTGTTGTTCTCTTTGCTGAAGGTCACTGATAAATTCCTGAACCCCCATGACGTCAAGCTCATGTGCACGTATTCGTTCACTCTCTTCATGAATATTACTCTTATTCTTCAAGATTGATTTGGCAGCAGCGTCATCAGATCTAAACCTTCGGAACGATCCTTGCCTCATAATGGTTATATTAGATATGTTGTTTCGTCTCTTAAAGAATTGAGAGATCAGGAATCTGTGTTCCGGGCTGCGTATGAAGATGGTTGGCTCATCTATAATTTTGAGCCGTTTTTCCTTTACTGGCCCATCATCAATAAAAGGAGAAAATTGGGCAATTTCCTGATCTTCTACAGGTGATAAAGGAATAAGAACTCCATATTGTTGCGGAGCAATGCTATATTTGAGGTACAAGTCTAAATCGGACACTGACACTGTGCACACGCTAGCTTTATCACCACATATGTCCTCCTGTTCCTGTTCTGGCTCTTCTAATTTCCTTTTATAGCTCACTAGTCGCATATTTAGCAAATATTATTGGATAAAGATGAACAGACTTAACCGCTGGGGCAGTTATATTCCGGCATTTTTTGGGTCCACACCTTTTACCTGGCACAATTTTCACAAACTGGGGCTGCTGCCACAAAAGGGGTGGGATTCATCAAGCTGTCCTAGAAATAAACATAGAAAAGAGAACTAAATCGCCATCTACAAAACTTGTCGTTCTTGATACCCACCACTATCTCAAGAGTTCAACCGCTAACAATGTATCGCCTCGGTCGAGTCCCAAACAATCCATTGTGGCACTTCTGTCAAACAATGCCAAGAAAAAAACCACTCTTTACACTTAATCTAAATTTCGGAGACGTGAAATTGACTCCTCAGACACAGAAGAATGATGAATGCGGTAAGTAACCAAGAAGTGGTGAAATTAGCCAATTTTCACATTTTCAACCATTTACGAATATGTTTCCACATATTTTGCTTTCGTTTTTGGAACTCGGTTCACCAATTGTCCGTCTCCCTAGCTATCAGCATTTGGAAATGATGCATAATCGTAGATCATGCATCCCGCAAAAAAGAATCTCTATAGTGTCAAATCAACTTGGTGGAATCATAAATTGTGTCCTTTTGCGTCTTCTGGATGGAGATAAAGAAACTGCCCAAAGCACAAGATAATATTCGTATAATGACGAACGAGACAGAAGGCGACTGTATAACGAGGAAAAGATATCCACACAAGTGGAACATGAAAAAAAGCTGAAGATAAGCATTTATGCGTATGCCGCAATTTTCAAGATAATGAGTTCAAACCTATTTTGCATCTTGTACATTCAATTCGTTGCAAATGCCGTACTTTGATAAGGAGCTTATGATGGATACTGAGTATTTGATACAACGAATAGCCCATATAAGTAGCTCATTAACTTGATTTTTTTTTACCTTTCTCTTTCCATCACAACTCTACAGTATGCCAGAGAAAGAACTCAACTACATAGCTTCCAATTCATCCAATGATAAGAATGGAGGGCTTGTTGAAACTTATGTTCCCTTCGATGATTCTCCTAAAGAGATGAGCTGGGGAGCTACATTTATTGATGGCTTCAGGCGCTATGACACAAGTGGATTGAATATTGATCCAAACTTATCTGATGTGGAGAAGACTGCCATCATTACAGCAAACTCTCCCTTGTCCCGTTCTCTTAAAAACAGGCATTTGCAAATGATTGCGATTGGAGGTGCTATTGGGACTGGTTTGTTTGTTGGTTCGGGAAAGAGATTACACACTGGTGGTCCTGCTGGTGTCTTGATTGGCTACTTTGCTATTGGCTGTATGATATATTTTACCTGCCAAGCTCTCGGTGAGCTAGCTGTGACTTTTCCAGTTTCCGGTGCTTTCGTTACCTATAACACTCGTTTCATTGACCCTAGTTGGGGGTTCGCTATGGCATGGAATTATGCAATGGGCTGGATGATTACTTTCCCTTTAGAATTAGTCGCCGCTTCTTTGACTATTGCTTATTGGAATCCATCACAAAATCCGGCAGCTTTCGTGTGTATCTTCTACGTGGTTATCTGTGTAATCAACTTCTTTGGAGCTAGAGGATATGGAGAAGCTGAATTTGTGTTTTCCATTATTAAGGTTGTTGCTGTTATTGGATTCATTTTCTTTGGTATTATTGTAGTGTGCGGTGGTGGCCCCAACCATGTGTACCTTGGTGCCAGGTACTATTACCACCCCGGAGCTTTTGCTAATGGTTTTAAAGGTGTTTGTTCAGTGTTTGTTTCTGCAGCCTTTGCTTTTGGGGGTACAGAGTTGGCCGGATTGGCAGCTGCTGAGACCAGTAACCCAAGGAAATCATTACCTAAGGCAACAAAGCAAGTTTTCTGGAGAATCACCTTGTTCTATATAATATCTTTACTCTTGGTCGGATTATTGGTTCCCTACAATGATAAGCGTTTGACTTCAGGTACTTCATCTGCTGATGCTAGAGCTTCACCTTTTGTTTTGGCTATTAAGGATGCTGGAGTAAAAGGATTACCTTCTGTGATGAACGCAGTCATTATGATTGCCGTTTGTTCTGTCGGAAACTCATCTGTCTATGGTACATCGAGAACGATGGCTGCTTTGGCTGCTAGCAATCAAGCACCAAAAATTTTCAACTACATCGATAAACGTGGTAGACCCATCTTTGGCATCATAGCCGCATGTCTTGTTGGAGCATTGTGTTTCCTTGTTGCCGACAAAAGTAAAATGTCGGTAGCATTTGATTGGTTATCTGCTATTTCAGGGTTGTCATCATTGTTTACATGGGGGTCTATTTGTTATTGTCACCTTAGATTCAGATACGCTTTGAAAGTTCAAGGCAGGACAACAGATGAAGTTGCTTATAAGGCTCAATGTGGAATATATGGATCTGTACTTGGATTGGTGTTGGTCATCTTGGTCCTTATTGCCCAATTTTGGCTTGCTCTTTTTCCCTTGAAGGGGAAGCCCAATGCAAATGACTTTTTCCAAGCCTACTTATCCTTCCCGGTAATTCTTGTCTTCTATATAGGTCACAAGCTTTGGACTAGAAATTGGAGATGGTACATTAAGGGAAAGGACATTGATATTGATACAGGTAGGAGAGAGCTTGATTTGGATGTTTTGAAACAAGAGATTTTGGAGGAGAAAGAGATTATGGCAACCAAACCTTGGTGGTATAGATACTGGAACTTTTGGTGCTAATATCTTGGTAGACGTATATTCAAGTCGATAACATCAAAATTACAATCCCGTAACTATAACCGGCTTATACTGTCAATATATATATAAAGGAGTGCTAAATAAGTAATCTATACCTATTCTTGTAGAACTTAATGCTTACCTACTTCAAGTACGTCAACATTTTCAACCATACTACTCAGTTCCTCATCCGTAAATGAAGCTGATATCGAACCTGCCTTTGGTGGTGATTTTTTTGAAATCAAATGTGTGAACACTTTGTATATAGCGTTCCGCCCTTGCCATAACGGGAAAAGCACCACATAGGAAGTTGCACACAATAACCAAATCAACATAATTACAATCCACAGCACAAAATAAGTTTTGGAGAACACATATCCTGAACCTAGATATGACACAGGGACTATCACATATCCACCGAAAAGAAGCAATATATTCAATACCAATGCATACTTTGAATGTCTTCTCAAAGCAGAGGTATTGGACTGAGTAATTTCCATTGCTGCTTTCTCTTTTGCATCAGCATCATCTCCAGCATGAAAGGCGGTTGCAAAAATGCCAAAATCAAAATCTGCTGGATTTATCAAGGATATGACAACGTAGTATGTCAATGAGCTCCCCAAGGCTGCAAAATTTCCAATAATAGTTGCCTCAGGAGTCAAAACAGTATTCTTATTGATCACACCATCAGCGTATGCATGTGTTGCACCGAGCCAACACGCGACACCAGTAAGTGTCCCCAAGGGAGCGCCGATCAACAAGCTTATTTTTGACATCTTCTTCCAAAACACACACAAGGTGATTGCACTCACTTCAGGGAAAAGTATAATTCCCAAGAAACTCAAGAGCCATCCTACGGTAACTCCCAAGTAGTTAAACATTACCGCTAATCCAGCCATCAACAATCCAAACCCAATACATGAAATGTGAGCAATTGACACAAGTTTTTTGCCAGTAGCATTCTGATCAATATAAGTTTGGTAGATATCGTAAGTGGAAATTGATGAAAAAGCAATCAATTCTGCTGAGGTTGCAGAAGTCACACTCATGAACAACATAACCAATCCTACAGCTGCCCCCGATTTACCGAAAATGGCAGCCAATCCATAAATCACAGGTAATCCCGCGCTCACTTCATAATCAGTGAGGGCATTTGGGTAGGTAAACGAGGCTTCAGTAGGTAATAATGCTAAGCATGCAATTCCCGCCGATGTTCCCAATGCCCAAGGTATCACAAACCAGCATATTCCACCCATTGTGTAACCCTGAAACACTGATTTCGAATCGGAGGCAATAGCTCTCTGAGAGTATCCAGGATCTCCAAAGACAGAACAAAAGCCTCCCAAAGTTACTGACCAAGAAATGAGAAACATATCTTTATTCATGAAACTCAAGTAACTCTTCCCTGTGGCGCTGGGGAACAATTTGTCGGCTTGCACCAAAAGATCGTACATTTTGGCAGGGGATCCTATTTCCGCCGACGTGCCATAAATACAAAAACATGTCATGCAGATAATCGTATAAATGATCACTGTATGGATCCAGTCTGAGATGAAGGTGGCCTTCAAACCACCAAAGAGGGTATACACCACCACTCCTAAGGGCAACAAAAAAGATGCAGCCACAATATGCATTCCGGTAGTGGCTGCAAATCCTTGCGATCCACCCAACAATAACAACGACGAAATCAACACATTAGTTGCCACACAGTAGCACAAATAACAGATGTGGCCAGCTTTACCAAAACGCACGGATATTAATTGAGCAACAGTATGACAACCTGGAGAGTTTTTCTTGATCTGAATAGCCAAGAAGGAAAACAAGAGGATTTGAACTGTGCCGCCAACAGCGTACATAAAACCACCCATGACACCATAAGAATACGCCCAAGCGCCAGATGTTAATAAAGTTGCCGGCCAAGTCCATGCGGAAACTGTAGAGCTAGCGATTAAACCACTTTTTACCGAACGCGATGCGGTAGAGAACCTTTCAGATGTTTGCACTTCGCCCATATACAGGGAAAGAAGCTTTGAAATGGCGACCATGAGTAGTGCGAATGCAGCACCTATCCCCAAGGCAAAACCATAGCCATAACCTTCATCCAAAATAAACTTAGACATTTTCGAAACAGATGAACAAAGAGAAAGATGAAGATGAAGACTTAGGATGAAGACGAAGAAGGATACTTCTGTTGGGTATTAATAGTCTCTGGAACAAGAGTTAACCCGCTCGTCGTGTATGTTATCATTTCTTATCAAGCTTGCAAAAAATAAGTCAAAAAATATGTATACAAATGGTTGCTGCGACCCTATTTGCAACACCTGAGATAAGACATAATGATTTGCCTATAATATTTCTGATTACTCGACAATTGAAAAGTTAAGGTTTATAGGAACAATGTCAACGTCAAAATTTAACAATAGATCATTCGGAAAGGGACTGCCTGAATTTTGGCCGAACAAGACAACCGAATTAGGAAATTCCCGCGCGCCAGAGATAGGGATAGATATTTTATATAAGCGGGAGGGATCCTATTCCGAAAGTGGGGTTGTGTCACATCCAAGTCTTCAACAGAAAATGGCATGGAAAGAAACAGCTTCTGCTAAGAAGGCATCTGTGTTCGATGCGATACCAATAGAGTGGCGGATATCTGAAATCCCTCTGCCTTCTGAAGTCAGTAATGTCAATGACTATCTTGATGAGATTTTACCTGAGGAAACCTTGGAAATCACTCTGTTGAGCGGAGCTGATTTAGCAGAGAAGATCAAATCTGGATTACCTTCTGTTACTGTCACCAAAGCCTTTTGTCACAGAGCTGCTATTATTCACCAATTGACTACCTGTTGCTCTGAGATTTTCTTCGATAGAGCACTTGCAAGAGCCAGAGCTCTTGATGACTATTTTCATGAACATGGTAAAACTATTGGTCCACTACACGGTATCCCCATCTCACTTAAGGATCAAGTGAATCTTGAAGGAATTGATTCTGCAATTGGGTATGTTTCACTTGTGAATCATCCTAAATCAAAAGAAGAAGTGTCCAACCTAGCGAAAATATTGGAGGATGCTGGTGCAGTATTTTATGTTAAGACTACGACTCCAATGGCAATGATGGCTGCGTGCACAATTTCAAATATCTATGGCTACACCCTCAATTCAGTCAATAGAAAACTTTCATGCGGAGGTTCTTCCGGAGGTGAAGGTGCTCTTATTGGAGCCAAAGGTTCACCCATAGGCTTTGGCACAGACATCGGTGGAAGTATTAGAATCCCCTCAAGTTTCCAAGGGCTATACGGCTTAAGGCCAGGCTCAAACAGGATTCCATATCTTAACATCACCAACTCTTTCGCTCATGCCCCTGTCATCAACTCTGTGGTTGGACCCATGTGTTGGGATTTGGATGACTTGAAGATGGTGACTAAGTTGATCATCGACTCCAAACCATGGGTTAATGACCCTAAGTCACCCCCCATACCTTGGAGAGAGCCAGAACTTAAACTTGGCGATAAGCTTAGCTTTGGTATCATAAGTGGAAATGGATTTTCCAAATTACATCCACCCGTGGCGAGAGCTCTTGAGGAAGCCAAGAATGCTTTATTGGCAAACGGTCACGAAGTGATTGAATGGGAATCTCCTGTTCTGTACCAACAGATTCGTGACCTCGTATTTGGAATATTTGGTGCCGACGGATATAAAGAGATAGCAGATGAGTGTGCCAACTCAGGTGAGCCGATTGTCCCCGAGCTTTTACGTCTTAGTGGACGTCTGCAAGAACTGAATCTGCTTCCCAAAGGGGTTTCTCACATTCATGAAGTTTGGGAGCAAGCAAAGACAAAGTATGAATATCAGCAACTAGTAGATCAGTACTGGTTACTGACTGCGAAACTAACAAAGACAGGCAGACCTGTGGATGGAATTTTATCACCAGTTTGGGAATCAACTTCATTCAAACCACACGATTTAAGAACATATAGTCTCTCTTATACAGCATATGTCAACGCTTTAGATTACACGGCAATTACAGTGCCAGTAACTACAGCGAGCAAAAGTATAGATGTGGTAGATTATTCTTACACTCCGCAGAATGAGGAAGACAAGCGCATATTTGATTACTACGATCCAGAACTTTTTGACGGTACTCCCGCGGGTATTCAAATTATCACTCCTCGGTACGAGGAGGAAAGAGCAATATTCTTGGCTCAAGTTCTTCGGGACTCTCTCTCAAAATGATTTTGTGAGACGGTTGACTAAGGAATTTTTTATATATCTATTGACATATATATATCTATTGACAAAAATCTATAAAATCGACCTGCGAGTTGAAAGTAAAAGTAAAACATAAATCATTGAACGAATGCGGGAGGGGTAAAGAGAACCAATCTATCATTCACCGCGCTTCAAATTCCGCTTCTTGGTACTCCAATTTCCTGGGAGACGTTCTGAATCCTATCACTCCCATAGGCAACTAACAAATGGATAATCTCCATCCTTTCTCTTCACATATCTCTGCCCAGTCAATACATAAGGTGCCCTCTGGATTACGGTTCCAGTATTCCTGGACAACTTCCCATACTTTTGTAACGTTCCCGACGTTATAAGTTGACGAAATTTTGTAATAGATATCAGATATCTCCTTACGGTCACAAGGCAAAGAACATGAAATACCACACACCAACAACAGCATTGGTAATGCCGCAACAAAATTTGTGTCAGCTAAAGATTCAATGTAAACCAACGATTGCAACAAAATTTGTTGTACCTCTGTCGATGAAGGAGATACCTGTTTTAAATGGAGTAACATGTAAAGTTTGCAGGTGTTTCTCACCAATTCAAATAGGGTCAAGTGGTGTTGAAGCGTCTTCTTGCCAGCCTTCGATAAGTAGGAAATTTGGATGGAGCTAGGTTCACAGTCCTCCACTTTCTTTTTAAGGAGATCATATGTGGATTCAGCCTCCTCAAAGTATAATATCCTCATACTTCTAAAGTACTTGTGAGACGTGGTACTCGTTGTCTGCAGCTGTGTGGACGTTTGCCCAACTGGTGCTACTTTTAGCGTTTGTGGCGAAGAGAGAAACCGTGGTGATTCCGTCCCACTAACTGGTTGTTGTTGCTCAATTGTGTTACGTCTCCGCTTCAAGTCTACGTGAGTGTTCATGATTTCTCCCAAAACTAAGTTTGCAGGCTGGAGGATTCCTTGATATGGATCTAAGCCATACCCTCCAGTATCCAAGACTTTATATTTTGTGAACAAGGTATCGTAGTCAGCCATTGGGAATAAGGTCCCTGTAGATTGAGTCACAGAAGACATGATATCATGAAATTGCAAGTTTGATGTCAACCACTTGACATCATTGGTGTATGAAAAATCTTCACAAAGTTGTAAGATCCCACCATAATTAGTGGTCAACATCGAGTGACACTTGGAAAAAATATCGTACCAGTTAGTGACATCCCCTCTGCATATCTCAATCCCCATTTCAATCATATAAAAGCATAACAAAAGGTACCGGTCGAATTTATCAAACGGTCCTTCCAAGTACCGATCTCTCATCATGGTCTTTGCCTTTTGCAAGTAAACGGTGGCCAGATCATCTTCACGACCCTCTTTGAAATAACCACCCCACGCGGCTAACGCGTTCAGAATAGGCTCGTTGTACATCGCCGCCGAGTAAAATGTTTCCACAAAGTAGTTGGGAGCATCAGTGGTATTGATACAGAGAAGTTTGGACACAGATGATTGGAAGAAATGCATGTATGAGATCCCTTTCTCGTCGAGAAAGAGCGATTGAAATGACCTAGGTGTTATGTTAAGTGGCGAGAGTTGTTGATTTTGGAAATTCAGTCCAACTTGCTGCAATTGCAGATCATCATTCTGAGTCTGGATTTCAGAGTGTCCCAGGGATTTATGTTCAACATCAATGTACTCACCGTTTTCGTCCTCCTCAACCTCATTTACTCTGCCTTGAGAGGACATATTTTGCTGCTGCATTGTTCCTGGAAAAAATTCTTCCAAAAATTCGAATGACGGAGACAAGAAGGAATGAAACGTTGGGGTCGAAGCCATTGGGGCCACTTCAGTTGTTCCAGAAGCGAAGGGACCAGTCGCAATGGAACATGTAAAGTGGGGGCCGGGATAACCTCCAGGAGACAAAACAATAGTAGTTGCTGTAGAGTTGGATGACGAGGATGTGGTCAGTGATGAATAAGTACTGGACTTGACCGTATTTGGGGTTGTGAATTGTATTTTTGTCGACCCACTTGACGTCGATGACGATGACCCTGAGGACGACGACAACGACGACGAAGAAGACGAGGAGGTTGCCGCTGTTGTTGTACCCTTTGTAGTTTGTGGGGAAGTAGTTAACGACCTGTCAATGTTCACATTATTGACTTGCTTCTTGGTAACCTTGCTCTTAGTGTTTTTGTGCACTTTGCTATCCGAGCGACGTGGAGGGTCTGCAACCTTATCTTTGTCCCAGATGCATTCCACGTTTCTGGAGGTGCAAAGACCACAACGAGGGTGCACTTCATCACACCGTTTCCTGCGCTGTTAGTATGAGTGCCTCTTGCAGATGAGCGAGAATAGTTCAATACATACCTTCTCTGCTTGCAGCACAAACACCCGGTTCTTGAGCGGCTGAACGCCCCAAAAATGTTCAGCTGTTTGATGGGCTTGTAGTTAACGAAAACCATAAGAGCTTCGAAGGCTGGCTACTATGGCGTGAAGCTTATCTTATGTTTGAGTATGCGTTTCTGATGAGGCTCGTTTTCTTTCACTATAAGTTTTATTTTGTGATGTGGATTGTTTCTGACTCGATAAGACTAGAGATCAGAAAAAAAAAAAAACTTGTGAAAAAAAATGATATATTAAAAAGGTGTATGTGTGAACACGAGGAAAAACGAAAAGTGGAGATAGAAGTGGAGACTTTATACTCTCCAAAATCAAAATCAAAATCAAAAGACAAAAAAAAAAAAGTCGAAGTTAAACACTTCACCGCTCTTATGATTCATGGAGTCATTCAGCCGTTGATTGAGGCTCAAGATAACGTCACCAATGCATCGCAGGGATTAGGTTCCTGCAGAATGATTTTAATCGGGAGCCGGACCTTGTAGCATCATATCGGAGATGACGATATTGTGGAGAGTGAGTAAGTGCATTTTCAGTAAGCGAGTCATGACAATACGAGATTAACCATAAAAAAAGAAAAAAAAACGTTCCTCTAGTCCGATATTGTCTCTCTAATGGAAACCATTGCCGAGAGAAAAACGAATTTGTGGTGCACTTAGTCGTGAATTCTCAATGTAAGTAGAATACTTTAATTGTATAGCGAAGGCATCGTCACGCAAGTCCGCGGCAGTCCCCCCTGAGATAACGGGCCAGCGTTAGTCTTCCCCCTCGAACATCGCCGTACCGTTGCATTATTTTTTAGCGATTGGCTTCCACACATTAGTTTTTTCTTGTTTGGCTAAAATTCCTCCCCTCTACAGATTATCTCGCATTAAACATACACAGAACAGAAATCATGACCGGTTCGACTAATCGGGAAGAAGATGACGCCCCATCGTTTGCGCTGGTGCTCGAGGGTGTGCGGAGGATGCGGGAGAAGTATTCGGTCGGCGACCTGCTGCAGACCGGAGCATCGGCCCGTCGGCGAGAGCATGTCGGCCCTCTGCCGCCGTCAGTAGCCATCCTGGTGAACGACCAGCAGCCTTCTGTACCAGCTTCCGTAAGCGACCTGACTTTGTCGCTTAGATCGGCCCACGAGGAGGAGGAGGAGGGTACGGCCGATGGCAAACAGCCCGGCTCTAAGCGGCGGAGGATAGATGCTTCTACCGTCAATAACCGCGACCTGGCGACCGCCACATCCGCCTCACTGCCTCAAGTTACTCCTGATAGTGGCACAGCTTATGCGAGGAATAACGGAGAGGGAATCTTTGATGGGACTGTACCGGGCTCAAATTTCAGTCGCCGACCTGCTGGGGCTGCTCCAGTCTCCACTCATACCAAGGTCCAAGTGGCAAAAGCACAACAAGGTAACCCCATGCTTAATCCGAATGGGAAGAACGCTTTCTTGTGGGAGTTTAATCACAATATTCTTCTGGATTACTACATCAACCCAACTCTGCAGATTCTATTCCTTTCACTCAAATATCACAAATTGAGACCTGAGTACATATGGGGCCGGATCAGGAAGTTGAACCGTGGATTGAGCAGCGCCCTCGACCAAGCAAGCACAAGACCCTCTGGAACTGGTAGATCCAACGTTGTAGATCAAAATCCAATACCCGCCGCAAGCGCAAGTCCACAAATCTACCAGCAACGTGCTCTGGCCGCTTCACTTGCAGACAGATCCCTTCGCATCCTTCTTGTGGTTGTGGATGTGGATTCTAACCAAGAAATCCTTAGATCACTTGCAAATATCTGCATGAAGCACGATCTCTCGCTTGTGCTTGCGTGGTCCTTCGACGAGGCAGCCACTTACGTGGGCCAAGCGAAACAACAAGAACTCTCTGCATCAAAGCAAACTACAGTCATCAAAAGGGCAAGGGAAGAAGATTATGAGAGCAGAATTAGAGACACCTTGGTGAGTATTCGGGCTGTGAACAAGACAGACGCAGCAAACTTGCTTGCGAATTTGAAATCGTTTGAAAACATCGTGAAGGAGAGCGTGGCCCAGAAGCCAGGTAGTCTCTTATCGAAAATCAGCGGCATGGGGAAGAAAAAGTTGGATAACATGCAACGGATCTTTCTGGAGCCATTCATCTACAACAAGGAATACCAGTAAGAATCATTAATATATATATATAGACAGGAATCTAAGAGAATATACAGGGATGGGAGCAAACAAATTGCATGGTGACTGTTCCTCGTACAGTGTTCAATAGCTTTTCACACTGCCTTTAAGCAGCTTGAGTACTGGCTTGAGCTGATTGCTGCTGTTCGTACTGAATCATCTTCTCTCTTAACACCAAACTCATGCTGTTCAATGTATCGTTCTTTTGAGCCAAAATCTCTTTGAGCTTCTTAGCGTCTTCATCTAGCTTGGTAATTTTCTTCTCATAAACCTGTTTAGCCTCTGCTGCCAGCTTGCCTACAAAGTAGCCGGTACCAATATCCACCAAATACTCATCCTTATTAACGATTTCACCAGGCAAGTATAAAGATGAGGTCAACGGCACCAAGAGTTCCTTGGCCTTCGTCTTTGACATATTCTCAACGCTGGCAATACATTCTTTCAACTTACTCTGAGCTGTCTGGAGTGCTTGCAAGGACTGCGTAAAGTGGTTAATTTCTTGCTCTGTATTTTTGCGCAACTCCACTATTTGTTGTGGCTGAAGTTGATTCAAATCAATAGTACGTTGCTGTGCCATGGAAAAGACCTGTGTATATTCGTAAAAGTGGTATGTGCGAGCACTTCTCACGCTTCGAGATCAATTTAGCGATTGAAGGTGTAGTGGAGAGAATCTGAATTTTCAATTTCACTTTCGCGTACTCCATATCAAGCCAAAAGAGTGCACTAGACTCCCTTCACTTACAGACACTTCTTTTTCGTCCGCTGCCACACAAACACCATGGGCAACGATGGCGGAACCATTGCCAAGCGAAATGACATACTTCATCTACATAAAGAACTTCAGGGAAAAGCAAGTGTCACTGGTATAGTGGCTGCCTATGAATCACCAGTGTGCGCGCTCTCTTCACTTTCTCTAAAGGACAAGAAGGTGGTTGGTGATTACTTGGGTAAACTATATATAAAAGAGAAGATCATAGAACAAGTACTAAAGTACAAACAGAAATCCGACAGCAACCCCCCACTGGATTTCCCCTCATCCATAAACGATCTTGTGGATGTTCATCTCAAATGGCAGGACGAGCTCGTAGTTTGCCCCGCCACAGGCAGAAAAGACCTATGTTACCTCAGATCATGTGGTTGCGCCGTTTCCTATAGACTCTTGAAGGATTTAATGGAGACCAAGGAAGATGTACCCACGGAACAAGTTTCAAGAGATTGTCCGCTGTGCAGCAAACCCTTCTCGTTCAAGTTCGACATCGTTCTTATGGACATGAGCAGCAAGTCCGCAAAGGAGCACAACAAACGAACATACGAAGAACTCACAAAAGTGTTGAAGGTGCACCATAACAAGAAACCAAGAAAGCCAAAGAGGAAACGTGAAACACCGGACAAAGAGAAAGATTCGAAGAAGACCAAGAAACAAAAGTCAGTACGGTAGAGACACCACTATATCGCACCCATTTCCACTTTGGCTTACAAATTACAAGTTACCACTAGGTACAGATCCGATAGCAAGAAGGAAACTACCAAGAAAGGCAAAGCTCTTGTTTAACTTCTGCTCTTTTGAGTGGGTACTAAACCATCTTTCATCAGTATTGCATTCCATGACCACTACAGTAGATCTCTGCATCCTTTATTTCCTATGTACAATATTATATCATCTTATCATCTACTCCTTCGATCTGGATTCTTCAACTTCCTGCGGGTTGAACTTCAACTTATCTTTGTTCATTGATGAGTAGTCCGAATTCATGTAGATATTGTAGCCCACACTGGCCGTTACTGCCGCGGAGAAGCCAACGAGTCCTAAAACTGTGAGCCTGTGTACAACATCCGTTGCACGTACTGAAAATGGAACCTTGGGCATGTTAAAGTAGGTGACGTAAAGAAAGAGATGCTGATCACTCTCAGGTGAAGGCAATGGGAACTGAAAAATCGATACAGGATTCGATACTACATTTTTCTCCTGCACATCGCATGGGCTCATTCTGCGCGCGGACTTACATCGAGGCATAGTGCAGACAATAAGTGAGAAGCTGCAATTTCTAATGTAACATGTCCTCTATCACTCGAAAGCAAAATGGGAGCTATGGCTGAGCCAACAGTCGTTAGCATACAAGAGCAAGGATGAGGATTGAATTATAATTATAAGGCATGCCCATACATTATTCCAGACCCAAGTTGTATTTATGAATGACGCTCTAGGAGCTATCAAACGGTGCTACACTTCAAGTTGCCTTTCGCTGTTTTGATACCTCTCTGTGTACTTCAAGTACCACAACTGAGCAAATCTAATCTACCAATAATAAACGCACAATGCTTTAAGCAGCACTCTGTCGAATCATTTTTGCATCTATTATATATATGTGTGTGCTAAGCAAGATATTCGATCCATCTGGAGCTGAGGATGCCGCCTTCGACGAGTCCTGGGTTCGCATATAAGAAATCACGGACCCAGGCATTTTCATGCCGGATGATACTCTTCAATTCCTCCACATTAGGGCGTGACGAAGCGTGCTCGCTGTCGTCAACATTCACGCCCTCTCTTATCTCAAAGTTTGTTATGTAGTCCAATAATTCGCGACTAATTTCATTCAACATCGGTAATTGATGCCGGTGCAAGTTGCCCAGCTGGTGAAGTACAATGTTACTAACGTGATCCAATTGGTGGTAAAACTTGTCGTAGTCAACGTGTCCGATTGGCAAGCTTGAGTTTGTGCTTTCCAGCTCCGAGTCGAGTACTTGCTTTGACGGTTTCAGTTTTAGCGCGTCAAAGTTCCCCACATCAATATTGACCACAAATTGTCTCGGTTGGATTCCCTTGATAATGAATTTACGCTTAGGCGCTTGCCCTGGAACTTCTGGATCAATATTGACAACCATAGCCTGCGAGTGTGGGAATGCTGCACTTACATTCTTGATGAAGTCGACAGCGGGGAGCAATTTCGGGTATGTGGGTCCTCCATTGTTCGTAGCATCACCATTGCTGCTACTACTACCACTCCCACTACTTCCTTCAGTAGCTTTGGACCCGGCCTGCCATACCTTCTCGAATTGCTTCTCGTATGCTTTCCATAATGATATTTGAGTCACTTCCCCCGGTACGGGTACGTTGCTACCCTTCTTGTCGACATTCTCTTCTGGTCCATCAAATTGGCGATAGATGGGTTCATAACAGCACCGTAACCACGTTGAAGCACGTAATGGTTCATGGAACTTGACAATGATACTATACAATTGGTCCGTGAGCTCCGGCACGATGGTTGGAACACTAGTGTGAAGTGCCCTCTTGGAAAACTGTTGCGGTGCCACATCCGGCAAGCGTGACAGTTCTGTGAGCGGAATTGTGGCAAGTACAAGCTGCGGTAACTGCTTGACAAGAATACGGAAAACCGCCTGGTTGCTATATGATATCACTTGACTCAAACGGAACTCTTGAGATTGAAAAATAGTTGGGTAATTTGGGTTAAGAGCTTCAGAGGCAAGATACTGTCTGAGAAACTGTAACACAGCAAAGTCAAGCTCCGCATCGTTGAGAAGAAGATACTCTGCGATCTTTTGGATTAAGGAAAGTGGGATAGCATCGATACAATTTGTAGGAATCTTGATTGGTTCATCATCGTTGGCCACTTCTGCCAGCTCCAAAGTCGTAGTTGAAGTAGAAGTGGCAGTGGCATCTGCAGATGACGAAGGTGCTGCACCAGGAACTGCTTCGATTACTTCATGTTTCTCCCGTATTATAAGCAAATTTCCCAAGCTCTTCAACGCACTTAAAATGACAGCCTTATCTCTGGTGACACTCAATATGAAAATCAACTGATGGAATAACGGATCATTCTTGTTGTTATCAATATAGTAGCACGATAACGTCTCAAGTAAGTCTAAGAGATATTTGAAGCTCTCGTGATATTGATTTGCGTGCTGAAGCACGCGGTTTGTGATATCCTTGCCATGAAATATCCAGTTGACCAAGGTTTTCAAAACAGTCACAAGTGTCTTGCGCAAGTTCTTAAGCTGTGAAAGCCACTGCTGATTAACGAGATCTTGCGATGTATTCCGGAGTGCTAGGAGTGCATCCAACAGGAAATTGAAATCATAGTCAGCCCCTGGCTTGACATAGGGAAATGTGAAATACTTGATAAGCTCGTGGCCCAAAACAGGGAACTTTTCAAAATCAATCAATCCTGGTTGGCTCAACGAGAGCAGACATGTGGTGGTGAGAGCCCATTTGATTTCTGAGTCTATGCCAGATTTGAAGGACATAAACACGCGCGACATAACATCTGGACCCAAGTTACCAGACCCAAGCAAATTGTTACTGTAGCCTATGTTGCCGTACGGGACATATAAATCATTCGCAAAGAGATTATTTGTGCCATAATTCTTTTTGGAATACTGTACAGACACAGCAGTAGGGTTGAATGATGGCATGATCCTATGCCTTAGAAAGCTGGCCTTTAGTCGTAGGTGTGATAGTTTCGTGCTTTGTTTTTTTCATTCCATATCGCGAAATATTGATGCATGAAGCGCCAGGTACTTTTTGAGTATGGAACGACTTGTGCAACGGTATTATGGAGAGATGGCATATGTTGACAACGACTAGACAAAGCGAAGTCAGAAACGTTAGGGAACCGACGAAGAACGAAGTGGAGGTCCCATACAAGTCATCTGAATAATTTACATATCTATCGTCTGCAATTAAGGACTTTTCTTCCTGTATGCAGACATATTTGCTCGTTGAATTCACGAGTAGACTCAGAAAGCCCGTTGATCTCTTCCCCGTAAACTTTAGTTCAGTTGGTGACGAGGTACAGCTCTCTAGGAGAATTGAATTCATACCACAAGTGGCTGGAAGTGTCAACTAAAACTGTCAAAACTGACGAACGCATTGAAAATTGCAGCCATATTCTTGCCGGCTTTCAGGCAAGAGGCACTAACCTACAGTACCAAGCCATTAAACTAGCCTCGCCCAGATCAAAGCCGTGGAATGTCCAAGAAGTGTGGGAGTTTTCTGACCCCCCCTAAAGAATGTGGATTTCTCCATTTAACCAGTGTTCATTTGAGCATCTTGTGGGCTGCTTGAGTAATCATAAAAAGGACAGAAAAACTCACCCTAAAAACATCGCTATGCGGCGCGATCTGCAACAACAGCGGCACAGCAGGTAATACAGAATCGCATAACATTGATCTTAGCTCTACGAGGGATACATTTGGTCCCCACGCCTGATGAAATCTCTAGAAAATTATAGATTCACATGATATTACGAAATAAAGTTTCAAAGATAACGAATTTCCGATCGCCCAGACTGAGAGAGGTGTTTTACCTCTCTCCTCACATCTTACGACCCTGGGAGTTGGTCTCTATTGTCAAGTTAATCTGTACCTACATCATGTATTCACCACCAGAGTCTTACTTTGTCAATGCGCTCACCAACTTTCCGTTTTTTGTTTAGATCCTATCTATGTGCATACCGTCGACTAAACTTAACCGCTCTCCTGGTTTCCTGATTGATCAGATATCCCTTATCGGAAAATATTTTTCCACCCGAAATGCTGCAGAAATCTTCCAAGACTCTATCACTGCATGTACTGGGTTAACTTAAAACCACGTATATTTAGGTGTAGAACGTACCATGAATTGTATCAATCATAATAACACTTCTCTCTTTATAAACATATCGCCCTTGTCCCTAAAACTCTGCGATGCCAGATCTACATCCAGTTCTCTCTGGAGAGCAGATTATCCAGCAAGTGAAATCTAATAAGAGCTTTTACAACAACACACAGAATGTTGAGGAGCCAAATATCAATGCGATAATGTCTACATCAGACGAACAGTTATTAGCAGAAATTGGCTATAAGCCCGAATTGACCAGATATTTTTCAACACTACAAGTGTTTGGAGTTGCCTTCTCTATTATGGGACTTCTTCCTTCTATTGCTTCTGTTTTGGCCACTGCGTTAACCGCTGGCCCAGCTGGTGCGTTATGGGGGTGGGTTATTGCTTCCACATTTATCTTGACTATTGGTATTGGTATGGCCGAATTGGGGTCCGCAATGCCTACTTCTGGTGGATTGTATTACTGGACAAACTATTTTAGTCCCCCAAAGTACAGGACTGTCATTTCCTACGTTGTTGGTAACACAAATTCGATTGCTTTAGTAGGCGCTCTTTGCAGTGTCGACTACGGATTTGCCACAGAAGTGTTAAGCATTGTTGTTATTGCCAAGGATGGTGATTTTGAGTTGACTCAATTTCGAACTTATGGTGTTTTTGCTGCATGTGTGATTTGTCACATTTTTGTCACTTGTGCATCGTCAAAACATATCTCGAAACTACAGACGGCATCGATCATCGTGAATGTTGGGCTCATTATTCTTTACGTTATTGCCTTGCCCATAGGAGCTGCCCCACATTTCAAGAGCGGAAAGTATGTATTTGCCCAGTTAAGCAATTTTTCAGATTGGCCCAAAGGATGGCAGTTTGTTCTCTCATGGATGCCGAGCATTTGGACAATTGGAGCATTTGACAGTTGCGTGCACATGTCCGAGGAAGCAAAGAATGCCACGAGGTCCATCCCTATCGGGATCATAGGATCAATATCCGCCTGTTACTTTCTTGGAACTATAATAATGATTGTTACCGTTGTTTGCATCCAGACAGACGATATTGCAGGAGATATTATTGGCACCAAATTTGGCCAGCCAATGGCTCAGGTTATTTATGATGCTTTGGGCAAAGACTGGGCAATTGCGTTTATGGTTTTAATTTCAATTGCTCAGTTCATGATGGGTGCTTCGATCTTAACCGCCATTTCAAGACAAATTTGGGCTTTCGCAAGAGACAATGGCTTGCCCTTTTCATTCTGGATCAAGAGAGTGAATACTAAATTGTCAGTGCCAATCAATGCTGTTTGGTTTGGTGGAATCTTAGCCATTTTGTTTGGCTGCTTGTGTCTTATTGGACCAGCTGGCTCCAATGCCCTTTTCTCAATGTACATTGCAGGCAATTACTTTGCATGGGGGTCCCCGATTTTCTTCAGGTTGACTACAGGTAAAAGCAAGTTCAAACCTGGACCCTTTTACTTAGGCGACTTTTGGTCTCCAATAATTAGTTGGATTGCGGTTATTTTCATTGTGTTTGTGATAATCATGGTTATGTTCCCAGCAAATCCGAACCCTGATTCACAAACAATGAATTATACCTGCGTAATCACGCCAGGTGTATGGATTTTGACATTAATATACTACTATGTGTATGCGCATAAGCATTACCATGGTCCAACAAAAACAGTGGATATTGCCGATGAAAGTGATACTACAGATGATCATTACGTAATAGTTGGCATTGATGCAACTATGGAGAAGGGATCGCAGACTCCTGAAAAGGAATAGAGGAAAATAGAGCACTAAGATTAACAAGAACAATTGAACCCTTGTAAGAATCAGATAATTGCAGCCATATTTCAGGGTTAAAGCCCCAGAAATCACGTGACAAAAACTTTTAGCGCACAAGGCATCGACCTTTTTTTTTTTTTTTCCTCTCTGTCCGCCGCGATTTTCTCATCTCTGTTAAATTGTGAGAATTTCCACGTAAACTGAAAAATCTTTCACCTCTTTCTTCACATCATCAATAATCAAAATGGCTGCGTATGTACTATATATGCATATACAAAGTGTTTGATGAATTTCTGACGACTGCTACAGTGTTATAACCAAGTGATTTCAAATCCAGGTTGCTCCCAATAGAATCAGAAACTAGATTTCAGTTTTAGAATGTTGGCGGGCAGACACTAGTAGTTAATACCATGGGAAATTCAGATTGTCTTGCAGACTTCGAGGATCTACTTTGATACTCGATAAAACAAAAACACATTTTTGCTAATGCTTGATATATCTGTTTTCCTCTGAGTAACATATCTACCGATTTGAAATGGATATTGAATGAACTTGGCAGTTCAGTTCTCTATCGCGTACTGCCTTTCCGGTTTAGTACAACATTTCTGATTCAATAGATCGATTATCTTAGAAGGAAAACGGCGTATACAAAACCGGTAATTTTATTTTTGTTTTGCTTTGTTTTATTTTGTTTTATCTCTAATTACTAACATCGCTTCAGTGCATTGAAACCAGAGACTCAAGTTAAGAAGTCTAAGACCGACGCCAAGATCTTGGAGAAGAGAGCCGCCGACAAGGCTGCCCGCAAGGTTGTATGTATTTTCTAATGTTCTGCTCACTTACATCTTGATTGAACAGGTTCGTTTTATTTCTTCTTCTTCTCAATATGTTTGTGTCTGCTTTTTTTGATGATGATATCTTACCAATGATTGACTAGCCTCGGCAATGTTGTCTATCGTTAACCATCTTTCGGGACTGACCAAAACTATTCGACCTAAAAAATATGTTGAGCTGAAGAAGAAACTAATTGCATTCAATATTTTTTTCTGCGTATTACGTGTTACTAACTATTCATAGGCTTCTAAGGAGAAGAGAAAGATCATCTTCGACAGAGCTGCTGCTTACCAGAAGGAGTACTCTGAAGCCGAGAGATCTGTCATCCAGGCTAAGCGTGATGCCAAGGCTGCTGGCTCTTACTACGTTCCTGCCCAGGAAAGATTGGTTTTCATTGTCAGAATCAAGGGTATCATGAAGATCCCACCAAAGCCAAGAAAGGTTTTGCAATTGTTGAGATTGACTCAGATTAACGCTGGTGTCTTTGTCAGATTGACCAAGGCTACCACTGAGTTGATCAAGTTGGCCGAGCCATACATTGCTTACGGTTACCCATCCTTGTCCACCATCAGACAATTGGTTTACAAGAGAGGTTACGGTAAGATCAACAAGCAGAGAATTGCTTTGACCGACAACGCCATCATTGAGGCTAACTTGGGTAAGTACGGAATCTTGTCCATTGAGGATTTGATCCACGAAATTTACACCGTCGGACCAAACTTCAAGCAAGTCAACAACTTCTTGTGGCCATTCAAGCTCTCCAACCCTAACGGTGGTTTCAGAGCTAGAAAGTTCCAGCACTTCATCCAGGGTGGTGACTTTGGTAACAGAGAAACCTTCATCAACGCTTTGATCAAGCAGATGAACTAAATGTGTTGAAAATAGACCTCGTTTTATTTCTCAATCTCCCCCCACTAGGGTGTCTTACTTTTGTGACGAAGATGGAAACTCGTTTGTATAAATCCAGTTCTTTGTAATAAATAAGGTTCCCTTTTTTTCAAAATCTATACATACGGATAATTTTTACGGCTTTTAATTCGGCAGCTTTGTAGCAAGCATCTTCTTATTATAGATTGTCATTACGTGACCCAGTCAGTAATACTATATACCAAATACTCAAGCCATGCAATTTCCTTCCACCAAAGGAACTCAATTCTATCTCTTTCATACCCATCGTGATCATACACATATGTCGTGAAGTCATTGTGATCCCAGTTTCGTATGAGTGAAGCGCCCGCAATTGCGAAATATAGTACAAACTGGAATAAGTTGATTAGAATTATTGTAGCCATTACCAACGCTCCAAGGTTTAATATGACGAATTGCCAAGTTTGGCTTTGTTTTTGCTGGTGATATGCATAATACTGTTTCACAAACGGGATATTGCGAACAAATACAGCAAGATTGGGATTAGTGTCATTGATAGAATCAAGGTTGTGAGTATCGACATCTAGAGAAAGATTAGTCTTGATATGATGTATCAATGAATCTTGTTTTCGTAGTCCCGAGGTTAGTTTATTGATGAGTTCTTCATGCTGAAGACGATCTACATCCTCGAGCCTCAGGATCAATCTGTCCTTTTCCTCAATTTGCTGTAGGAGATCCCTTATAAGTTTTTTCTCTCTTGTCTCACCATTCACTATTCGCAGTGGCTCTATATGATCGAATTCCAGATGCCTTTCTTGATAGCTTTGTGGTTCACTCCTAGGACGGCCAAACTGTGGGGATCTCGGTGGTGATAATGGTGTAAATGTTCTTCTCGAAAGATACGGATAACGTTCGCTTGAATATCTGTCCTTCAAGTGTGAATCAGCTAGATACGTCTTGCTTTCCCGATTTGCTGATGAGTGGTCGCTCAATTGCGCCGTCGTAGCCATTTTAGCTAGATCGCCCTGGCCCAACTTTGATCTATCGATTACAAAGCTGATAAGAGATGGCAATCCAACCAATTTCAAAACGAAGCTTTCAAGCTCATGGCGATATAATTTCATCTGAGGGTTACTTGCGCTCATCTGATCTATAGTGTCTCTTTCATTTAGAGTTAATAGGTGACTTGTGCCACCATATGAACTAGCAGATGATACCCGATATGCAAAATCATCAAGAAGCTCTGTGATTTGTGGGAAATGTATATAAGTATCGCCTCTAGCTATTCTCTGCCAACTTTCATCTAGAAGGTCAGATAATACTTTCCGAATCTCGAAGTCTGTCATCGACTATCGTTTCAAGAGACCAGGTTCGAAGCTCCCTTTTGTGTGTTAAAGCAGGAAATCATAAATTGTAAACACATGAAAAAACGCGTGCCTGTACCTAAACACTGTTGCAAAAGTTACTTCTTTCTAATGCACTTAATATGTCTATTACTACGCCTTATATATGCTTTGAAAGTGATCAGTTTAGGGTACCTGAGTGTTAATATTTGAAGAAGACATTGCCTAGAGAGCTCTCCAGCTACCTTTTTTGTGTACCTATCAACTCAGCTGATTGCAGTAAAGAAACATTCTCTTGTAACGGAGGATCATTTACGAGAGTCTCAAATGCCACCTCAGGACAATAAAGCACACTTCGTGGCCTTTGTCCAGGATATGGATCGTGATTTATCAAAGTATCGACCAACACTTTCTTCCATATTTTCATTAACAGTCTCAAGTACTCCAAGGTCTGCTCGAAGAAATCATTTGAAAGAACACTAGCACCATAGCACTTGCGTAAATAAAATCTCACAATATCAATCTTGTGAGGGAGCTCAAGTTGTTGGTTCTCCTTCAATGTGGATAATTCGGTTGAGAATTTATTAATTACTGTTTCACACTGCACAACAAAGTCCTTTAAAGGCACCAACTCATTCGGGTAAACCAACAACTTTTCACCAACACATATTAAGGACTTGAGATCACTAATTTTAACTTTTGCCTTTAAATTCTTGTCATTGCTGTTGTCGCTTGTAATTAGTACACACAATGGACAAGAATAATTATCAGGAAATTCTTCATCTTCAGATTCAGTAAGGCATTGTACATGGTACCACTCTTTGCACACATCACACTCGATCATGGTTCCAAATTCCGGTTCACGGCAGATACAGTAAATTGGCTGAAGTTCTTCTTCATCCACTTGACACACTTCAGTTTCACCCCGCTCCTCTTTGAGAAAATTATACGAAGATGAGTTTTCGTATTTATCTTGCTCGGGTCCTGCGAAACTAAAGCTGTTCTTGGTTGAGAATTCATCGAGGATAGAAAGTATCTTGCCACTTTTGGGTACGTTTTCAAATTTTTCTCTCTGCAATGTGGTACTATAGGTATTTTTCTCGAGCTTGGAGAGAAGTTCTTGCACCCAGGATTCATTCTTTTTAATTTGTTCCAAAATCAAGTCTCCATTGAATTTAAGACCAAGTTCTGCCATCGATGAATAGAGCAGGGTGGCCTCTTGTAGCTTGTAGGGTTTATCAACAATAAGTGAGGACATCGATTGTTCTTTGAAATTTATGAATTTTTGGATCAATGGTAGGTGAGATTTAATTATCATGAGCTGTTCATGGTGTTTTAGTTCAAGATACAAGGCCTCTGTTTCATATTCAAGCAGTAACGACTCAAGGCGGTCTAGTTTGATTGATTCAATCGTATCGTACGCTAAGAACTTTTCAACTTCGTTTTTGAACTGAGTGCTTTTCACAATAATATCATGGATATCTTGGTATTTTTGATAGTCCTCTTCTCCTAATAATTCTGAACCCCTCTCATAAAACTTCTGTAAATCACTGAAACTGAACGTCAGTTTACTTCTTCTGTTTTTGTTAATTGGGTCTCCACCTGACACTAAAATCTCATAGTGTTCTAACCACACCATTCTATCTCTCAATCTGGTTAAGAAGCGTAACGACGGTAAACCAACTCCAAATGATTCTCCCAACGATATCAAATCATCAAACTCCTGGATTGAGTGTGATCTTACGGTAGTTCCAACCTCTAAGAAATTTCGGCTTGCCCGTTCGAAATTTTCAATCTCGGTTTGAAGTTCTAATATTTGATCAGCCTCAGGACAGTAGAAGTTCAATGTAGGAATTTTATCAAGAAGTTGAATCAACTTTTGAAGTAAATTTTCATCACCAGCAGGACGCTGCAGTATATTATCTTGCTGTTGCTGTTCGAACAGAAGACTTGTAGTAGTTCTCCTTCCACCCCTAATTCTTTGTTGATGCTTCATAGACAATATTGCTTGGCACTCCTCCACAAATTCATTAGCTCCATGTACGAATTCTCGCAAATTTTGTATAAGAGACCTAAATTTCAAGAATCCTGGATCATTTTCATTATCCACACTCTTGGTAAAGTGAGCGGCAGATGTTGCTGAGTAGATCTTTTCACCTTCTGAGAGTAAAGCCTTCAAACCTTTCAAAGGCAAATGAACATCTTCCTTCATTGTCTCCTCATATTTTCCAACCCACCCACGATAATCAACTGAATAGCCCCTCAAGACTTTGAGATAATGCCTTAGTTTGTCATCGGAACAATACAAATGTAACTCTATTTTTATGTCGTTAGTTGGATTATCAAATGGAGGATACGAGAGCTCCTTATATTCGATGAAGCTCGCGAGGGAAAGAATCATGGACTCTTTTGATCGAGCAGTTGAAGAAATGAGCACCACCTTACTTGGGAATACATTCGCTAATTCGTCATCCGACACCTCATTCCCATCCACGAATGATTTTTCTTCAACTACCTCTTTGATGTTCTTCACAGAACTTCTAACCTGATCTCTAAGTCTTACCTCCTTGTCGTAAAGTTCTTCAAAAAGCTGCAGAGCTTTATGGTACACTTCTTGATCAAAATAAATCGAATACTTGTTAGCCTCATGGAGTTGTGCCATCGTAACTAGCATCTTGAAAGTCAGAAAGTTCGGAAGTAGTAGTTGTTTGTTAATCCATTTTTCGCCCTCGAGGGCATAGTCCAACCATTGCGACGTTGCAAAGTTCACTTCCTCACTCAAGTTTAATCCAAAGGAAATTGTAGCAGAATAAGTTTTAGGAAACTTTATTACGAATTCGCCTGGTTTTTGAATACAGTATGTGTACCGAATTCCAAACTTATCTAACTCATTAGGGTTCAAAAAGCTGTCCTGATTAAGAGATAGCACTAAAGATTTTTGTCCACGTTGTCTTTTCATACGTTGATAGTCTACCAATCCTTGAAATGTCTCGTTGATATTTTTAAGTCTGGTATTGTTGTAATCCAAGTACGACGGAATCATGTTCTCCAATGAGCTCAATAATGCTTCTCTTTCGATACTGTTGCTACCATTTCCCGTATTGGTAACGCCGGTACTGCCTTTAGCATCCGATATAAAGTTATTCATCAACTCTTCGTACTTCCAATCATTATTGTTGATATGAACTCTATCTTCACATGCAGTTTGATTCCTGATTAATGTTTCAAATTTGTCAAACTCTGACTCAGGAATGAAATACCATTTCTTATATCCCCCGAAAAATTGATAATTGCAAAGTTGAGTGAAGTGATCCTCAGCATGCCAGTTTTCAGTTGAAAATGTCATACCAATATTCAAAGTAGGCGTAAAGATATCTTGGTTATTTACGTCGTGCTCTCCTAAAACACCAAACAAAGAGTTTGGAAGGATAGGCAAGTTGTGTAAGTTCCAGGGATTCAAAGCAGATTCAATCATTTTTGCGCTGTATTCGCTTGAATTATAATACGTTCCCTCGAATGAGGACGTCGATGTGGATGCAAATGAAGTAGGGGTAGTCGACATTGATGAAGGGGAGGCAAGAGGGTTATTTGAGAGTCGGGGAAGTTGACCAAAATTTCCACTACTGCTGTTTGATGACGAGGGTGATGATGTACTTGCTGAGACAGCTACCGCTGTTTGGTGGCCATTCGGTGCGAAATTCGCCAAAATATTCTTATAGTTCGACATATCATCGCCTAACCTGACAAACCCAGATCCGTTTACGAAGCTGGGCAAGTTAACACCATTCTCAAGTTCTAAACCATCTCCGAGAAGATCCAATAAGAGCTCACCCTCTTCATCGATATTGTCGGTATATCTAAGTTTATTGGAGACAAATTTCCAGTACATTCGTTCAAGTTTCTCGATATGAATTAGATTCTTTTCTGTTGTAAGCGAGTTTGGCTGAAGCTTTTCATTTCCTGCTTCCTTTGAATTGAAGCAGGAGAATTTCGCTTCCGAGGATGGGCTCGTAGGCAGAAAGGAAGTGCCAACGGGAGATACCAGTGTAGTTGTATTTGTAGCTAGACCGTTAGCGTATTGAATCTTGCTGAAATCATATTCATTCATTCGAATCAAAAATTCTTGAAACTTTAAGTCCTTCTCCATAAATTGTCGTAACGTATATACAGATGAGAACTTACTGTTTGAGGTTATTTGCAGTGAGTCTTGCACTCCGGGGTTTTCAAGCAATGATTTCAACGATCTATTAAGCTGCGATACAGGCGTTATTGGTACGCAAATGCTTTGATCAGAAGGTGTGCTCGAAACGACTTTTGATTTCTTTTTCTTATTTGTTTGAGCGCCATTGAGTTTTGTAACAGGGGGGGTGGGGGTTGGAGTGGGCTGAACTAGCTGCACTACTTGATTAGGGTCTGTAACGCTATCACCTGTTATTGAGGTTGCTGCACTCCCTGAACCTGTAGCAGCATCAACAGGGCCCTTTAATTCATCGGATTCCAACTTTTTAAGTAAGGTATTTGGTTGCTTCACGTCAGTTAGGTGAGGCGTATTCAAGAGAAAGCCTTTGTCAGCTTTGAGCTTCAATGAACGCTTGAAAGTCTTTGGTGAGCCAATTATCAACGGACTCATACGATCATTACTGTACCTCATCTTTTTGGTAGATGGTTCTTCTTCTCGAGTGTCTGACATCCGCTTATACTTCCTCTCTCCTTTTTGTTTGGCAAGATGAACCTCAAATGGATAAAGAATTTTCATATAAGAGGACTTAAGAGAGCTACTTAAGCTAGTCATGATCTTACCTCTATACCCTAGTTCTCGACCAATCTGAGCCCAAAGTTTCTTGTTGATAACCTCGATGAAGCCGCCTCTCATTAAGACTGATCTGAAAAGTTTGTAAAGATCCAACGGCCGCTTATCTATCATAGGGAGTTTGTTAAGAAAAGAAGGAAGTTGTACTCGTTTGGGTTTTTGAGCCTCATTGATGTTATTACTCTTGATGTCAGTTCCCAAAGATGTATCAGAGAGAACTTGTATGCTTGGTTCAGATTTTATTAGCGGGATAGGTTCGGGTTTTGTCGCATCTGCTGGAGGAAATTTGGCGTCTGAAAGTACAGATACGTTTGAATCTAAACTTGGTATGGATACAGGAACTTTGATTGAGTTGTTGCTTAGCATAATGTCAGATTTAGCCAGAGATGGCACATCAAGTGCTGTTTCCGATTGACTATCAACTTCCTGAGAGTTTAAATGCGTATCTGTTTGAATTTTTGTATCATTCCCATTCTTCGACTTCATTTCAATATACTCTTGTGACGTATACAGATTATTTCCGTTCCTTACTCCATGTGAATCACTAACCACTTCTTCTGCTTGACTAGAGGCATTGTTGGCAAAAGCGAGCCCTGTACTTGAAGGTGGTATTTGGGAACAGTCATCTTGAGAAGCTCTATTTTCTGACGTCTGCGCACTTGTTAGTTCCAAAGAGGCATCTTCTTGATTGTCTTGTGTAGTGTCTACATTCAGTACTGGTCCTACCGGCATTGGGCCGGGACTAGTGTATTCCTTCTCATCAGTTTTGGCATTATTCAAATGAAACCTGAAGAGCTCCTTGTGGAAACGTAGTCTATTATTCAATTCATCTCCGTTTGGGTTGTTTAACAATCGGTTGGTCTGGAACCAAAATAGGTCTGCATTGATTTGAAAATTAGACCTGAATGAATTTTCCAGCATATCCGCTGAGGTGCTCGTACATGCAGAAGCTGAGATTGAGGTGCTGGAAGCAGGAGAATTGGTGCCGTTTGTACGACCTCCTGCTTTTTGCCCAACATTATTTTCACCTGATCCAACTGAAGTGCTGTTCAACGGACCATTCGCTGATGAGTTGTGCAAGGTTGTCACAGAGTTGGGCGGGGGCGGTATCACTTTAATAGCTCCATATTTCTTTCCTATTTCGCTAACACTTTCTATGAATTTTATTGGATTGGCGAATTGCTCATATGTGAGTTCAAAAGTTGGGATTAATGTGTCGTCCTCAATCTTCGGTTGCCCCTCCACTACCGTGATCTTATTTTGAAGATGGAAGAAATCCACAGGCAAATTCGACTTTGTTTTTTGTTGTGGATATGTATAAGGATTGTAATTTACGCTAGAAGCTTGGTTATTCAACAGAACCTGTCTGCCAGATTGGGTGTGAACGTAGTGTCTTAAGTCAGGAAGATTTGACTGATCAAAAAACCTCGAAGTCTTCGGAGGTTCATATCGCTGCTCCTTCATTTCATGCGACGTTCCAAGAGGTCTCCCTTTTTGAATAAAGATGACTAGAGGGTTGAAACTCGAGCTTATCTATGTCTACTCCAAAAAAAAATATGCCTTCCCTCAAACGAAGCAAGATGTAATAAATTCATGCAAGCACCTATATAGAACATATCGTAGTTGCAGAAATAGACAGAAAATTAGAAATTCATATTAGCTCATGTGACCTCTTCAAATTAGGCAATCGCCATACTTGAGACTGTTCTCTTCATTGTACAAAATATATCTATCTTTGTCGTTTAAAGTCTTGTCCTAAGGATTCCCAATTGATTCTTTATTTCAACAAAGGCTAGAATCCTTAAGCATATCCCGCTCCTTCAAGTTTTTGGCACTAAATCGTATAAATGTGCGAGACGCGTTTATCCAGACGCTAACATCACCATTCTGCCCCAAGTATACCATACATGTCCAAACCATTCAAGGGTCTAGCATTTTGTTGCACTTCGATCCCAGTCAAACTCAGGGAAGAGATATCCCAAAAATTGATTAGCATGGGAGGAACGTATTACAGTGATCTCATGAGCGATGTCAACTACCTTATTGTTGGTGACAGGAAAACTGATAAGTACAACTTTTGTATCAAGAATCGATATGATATCAAGTTTCTAAAACCAGATGCAATCTTGAATATACATAGATTGTGGTTGGAAGGTGAAGAGTCGGCTGAATTACTCAATATTAATGATTATCTCCTACCAATATTTAGTGGGCTCGTGATTTGCATGTCTCGTATAACTTTCTCAGACAAGACGCAACACGAATTGATTTTTAATCAGGAGTTCAGAAAATACGGGCATAGTTACTTCAGTTCCAGCCCTGACTCCAATGATGGGGCTACTGATATTTCTCGAAAGAACATTTATGATTCTGATCGACTTGCAAAATACATAATGGAAAATGGTGGTAAAGTTACTGAGTCTCTAACAATTTCTAATTCATGTGTTGTCACAACTGAGAAAACTGGTAAAAGATACACCAAAGCAGTGGAATGGAATATTCCTGTTGTACACCCTATATGGGTGTATGACTCCATGTTGAGGCAAGCAGCATTAAGCTTGGAGGATTACAATATTGGTACCAAGAACAAAGCGTATACGGACGGTTGTATGGTTTGGAAAAAACTCATACAGTCTCAAGGATTGAGAACGAATAGAGATTTCGAAGGATCCAAGGAGAAGAGTTTAGTAGGCGCTGAAGTATCTGTAAAACCCACTTTGAGCAGAAACCCCACAATATGGAACTCGATCATGGAGCACACGAATAATGCAGCCAAAAAAGCCGTTGAAGAAGACTTATGGGATGACCTTGACAAGCACGAAGCAGTTAATGAAGATGATAATGAAGATGACGATAATATCATGGAACTCTATAAAACAGCGGGGACCGCCGATATGGCGTCCCTGTCTGAATCGCATATTTTCTTGGGCCTCAATTTTCTCATAGTAAGGTTCTCAAAGCCTCAAATTGTTGTACTAGATAAGGTAATCCAATCACATGGGGGCGAAGTCACAGTAGATAACACCGATTCATCGATCACTCACATTATTATTCCATCGCAGAGTGGCAGTGATTCAACTTCAATTCTCAAGACACTTCCGTCTGCACTCAAAGTCAAAATCAATAAGGCAACTGTTCAAGTGGTTACTGAATGGTTTATAGAAAGATCTGCATTCTACCAAAAGTGTATTTTAGATCATTGGGGAAAGCCTATTCGAGGATTTATACCCCTCAGTACAATCTCCGAGGAAAACGACGGCCATTCCCAGTCAAAATCTTTGAAGGTATGCATTACTGGATTCACGGGTGTGGAACTCCTTCACATCCAGAAACTCATTACCTATATGGGTTTTGAGTTCTGCGAGTCCTTGACCTCAAGTAGAGACTTGATGATTGTCAATATCAATTTATTCAAAGATTCAATTTCCAAAAAATCTCCCAAACTTCTCCAATACAGATTCAAGGATATAATAGATTGCCCGATATATCAGGGAGGTGTTTCCTTTGTGTCGAGCAAAAACAAGATAAACGCAGCAAAGAATTGGGGAATTCCTATAGTGTCCCTCGCATACTTATGGGAAGCTTTAGAGTTAACCACAAGGAAGAAAATATTAACTATGCCTGATATCCTTGATATGCGATGGTGTATTTTTGTACCCAAAGATCATGCAAAGACAACTTCATTAATGGAGTACATGCGAACGGAGACAACAGCTCCTTCTAAGAGCTCCGCTGCATGCGAAACTTCAACTTCATCCAGTACGACTTCAGGAAACGGAAACACTGCTCCTAGCACGGGATCCTCCATCCCGCAGCTTCCATCCCCAAGAAAGGCATCTAAACAAAAGTTCGGCCGAATAGTGGGTAGGAGTCCACAAAGAAAGAGAAGAAGTTCGTCACCTTTTCAAGACGAACAGGAGCAAGATTTAACCTTTGAAGAGGAAGAGTCAGGTATTGGATACGAATCTGAATTGGTTGAACTTTCAAGTCTGAAGCGGAGGCGTGCAGCTACAAAGTGAAAGCAAAATAATACTTCAGGTAACATTATATCTCGTAGCTTTTAATTTGCAGCCATTTTTTAATGGTTGCTACCTCTGACCGCAAAGTATGTTGTAAATTTACATAAATCAATTTACATGCTTCCGAATATCAACTCCATCGTGATACTCTAGATATCACAAAAAGGTTGTCTCTCTGACATGGCCGAACGATTCTCGCTCTTTGTAGTGGCTGCAACTTGCTTGCGATGTATCAATATAGACGATACTGCATAAACTCCGGAACTCGTTGCTTGCAGGTGTGAACTATTGTGAAGACTACAAGAGTAAAAAAAATGTTACCAGAAGAGATCAGAAATTGAAAAAGGATTTCTTTCTTAAAATCCACTCTTTTTGCCACTCCTAATACATTTGATTCAGTGTTCTCTGTCTCTTGGGAGATTCTGGGACGGCATTATGGGGTATCACTATAACAAGGGCTAAACCCTAAATGAAAACGTGACTGCGATATATATTACCGGCTCTTCGCGCTATGCGGAATTTTTCGTTGACGCATCATTCCCACCAAATGTCTCTTTTATTTAAAAAAGAATTTTCGTAGCCCTTCTTTTTAAGTTTTTTTTCTCTTTTTTCCTCTGTTCCGTCGTAACAAACTTCACATATACTAAAATGGGTAAGGCAAAGTCTCACGTTAACGTCGTCGTCATTGGTCACGTCGATTCTGGTAAGTCTACCACCACCGGTCACTTGATTTTCAAGTGTGGTGGTATTGACAAGAGAACTATCGAGAAGTTCGAGAAGGAAGCCGCTGAATTGGGTAAGGGTTCTTTCAAGTACGCCTGGGTTTTGGACAAGCTTAAGGCTGAGAGAGAAAGAGGTATCACCATCGATATCGCTTTGTGGAAGT
>PPIY02000064.1:0-36967 GCA_003707405.2 Dujonia schatavii | reverse complement strand
TTTTTTTTTTTTTTTTTTTTTTTTTGGTTTTTTTTTTTTTTTTTTTTTTTTTTTTGCAAGCAAAAGGCGATTCTTTCAGCGCTCACATCTCTTATCGGGATCACCATACAAATAAGATTTTCCTGTGCCAGTGAAGAAACAATAGCGGCTCCACATAATAAGCAGCAACAGTTTCTCTCCTGTTTGCTGTGCTTGTGCGCCCAACCACCAAGGGGGAAGTATGTACCTCGGGATTTTGGGGCCCAACCTGTGATGCGCACCATTTGCTTGCCGTCCAGTTGGATGACGGTGAGTAACAAAACCTCGCATAACTCCACTCGCGCTAATGGGAAGGTTCTAACATGCCCTCCCTTGCGCGGAAAAGTCCCCTCTCGCCGTCTCCTCTCCCGATAGCCCTAATTTTCCTGGCTCTGCACGCCAGTTCCCCACCGCACGCTTTGAGTAAAAATGGCTGCGTGCGGTAACAATCGACAAAGGTGCTCGTCGTCTCCAGCCGCAGCAATCGCCTTGTGTGGCCTAGACTGGAGTCTGCAGGAGAAGAAAAACGTAGTCATTCGTAGCGAGCTGCTGTGTTGTTAGTGGTATCGCAGGACAGTTGGTTGGCCCTGTTTCTGGTGCTTATCACGTAGAGCTATCGACCGGAGGAGCAAACCTCAACCGCGCTGCCCTTTCCAAGAGGTAATCGCCAGATACACACCAGCGTTTCAGTTATTGATACAGTAGGTCATTTTTAGTAGGTTACTCATTTTTATATTTCTATCTATCGATTCCCGTATGCTAGTTAATGAAGAAGATCGGCTTCAGAGACTTTGAGCGCTTCAAAGTCTCGTCGTCGTTCTCTATGGTGGCAGGTGCTGCGGCGCTCAAGATCTGGAACGATCTCTTTCTCACCGGTGGCTCCGGCGAGGAGTTGAAGGTGGCGCTTTGAATCACAGTGGTGGTTGCTGCGCGCACGCGAGTTGCTGGAACAGCGCTCACCGTGGGAACATCGCAGCGGTGTGTGACTGTGTTGAGGCTTGAGGTGGTGTAGGCAGGCGCGGCGGCTGAGCCGCTGGACCCAATGCCACTTGGGAACGGAATCATGGCAGCTGCGCCTCCTCCGGCACGAACGTCCAACGGGGTGAACGGAGGACTGGTGCTGAAGTAATTGGTAGTATTATGCGGACTCAATCTTGGGCTGGGCAAGAAGGGCGAAACGCCAGCTGCTGCGGCTGCCACAGCAACTGCGGCGTGTGTATTAATGTTTAGTCCGTTTGAGAAGTAATGCAGATCTGGGACGTGTTGCGCTGGCCCGTTTGGGCTGATGTTGGAGCTCAAGGGTGTTGGCGGCAACTGGTTGAGTTTGTGGATGGAGTTTTTCGGCGTGATTGGGCTCAGGGACACCGGGGTGAGGTTTAGGTTGCAGAACTTGATGAGGAGCTGCATGAGGTTGAGGTTTTTGTTAGATTTGTTGAAGTATTTGAGTTTGAGCGACGGCGGTGGGCACTTGAGGATCTTGAGAAGTGAGTGGAGAATCGAGTGGAAAGTTTTCGACGTGCATAACACTGGCTCCTGTTGTGTCGCCAGTGGTTGCAGTGATGCAACCAGTAATGGCAGCAGCAGCACCAGGTGTTGCTGTAATGGCGATCTTTCAATGTCCATTGCGTTTGCTGCTCCATGATGGCTGTTACTCAATCTCCTGTCGTCGTTGCTGTCGTTCTCGTCCTGAACCAACAGGTTGAGCCTGCCAAGCTCAACCACCGGTTGAATGCGAAAGTTCAAAATCATCAACGCCAACATAAACGCAGCCACAGAAACCTCACACAGCGTATATGTGAAATACAAGTTCGGGTAGAATTGCACGAGCTCGCAGATGTAGATGGCCACATACTTGACTTGCTTGAGAGAAAACAGCAGGCCCTGGAAAAAGTCTGCTGCTGCGTACTCTTTGCAAAAGATGTCGATGAAAGAATCAAACGTTGGGAAGGAAATGAGCCAGTTTAAGGATTTGAGTAAATGGTTCTCCATCTCCAAAAAGAGCTTCTTGTCGTAGCAATTGCAACACATTTTGCACAAATCGTTGAGAGTCGGGATTTTCACCTTCAGATCCGAGTTCTTGCACGAGATCCACAACAGGGTGAGTCCCAAGAGCTGGTAGTGCTGCTTTTTCACTATTCTTGTCAGGCAGTAGCGGTCGATCAAGTTGACACAGAGCGGGAATGTGGACTTGGAAAGCTGCAATTTGTTGACCACATCCATCAAAAAGTCAAGCAAGAGCGGGCGCATTTTGAGGTTGATTTCAGGCTGCTGCTGAATGAGCGAAAGGTTGGGAAGAGTTTTCGCCTGGATTGCAATCAAGTGCGAGAGAATCTCGTCGCTGTACTCGTTGACGGCACGATTGTGCGCACGGAATTCCATCGAGAGAAGCTGCGGCTGCGAAGCCTTGAGCGACGCATGGTTGAACCGAGTCGTGTAAAATGAGTCTGGCGAGTTCATGCTGGTGTGTAGTGTAGTCGTGGGCAGATTGACCGGCGTCCGATCAATCTATGCAAGAGTACGAGACTGGCGTACTATATAAGTGTGGGAAAGGTTAGCAGGGCACTCGCAAAAAGAAAAACGAGCGCAAAAACCTTTGGAGGAAAAAGTGGGTCTTGGGGGTGGGTATTTATGCAAATCGGCGGTCAAGCGGCGTGGCAAAAGAGTGTCTGGGTAGGTCAATTGGTCGGAAATGGAGGAGCCAAGTCAAGCCGGAAATTGATGCAACTTATAAGACAACAACCAAAAAAAAAAAAATGAAGGGTCGGAAGTGGATGAAGCCTGTGTGGACGGAAATGGATGGATGGGGAGGTGGATCAACGCCCTTGGCGAATGGAAATGCCTGTGGCGGAAGACGAAGCCCTGGAAGACGCTACACTGAAAACAGGTCCTTTTCGACACAATTCAAAAAAAAACTAGATCCCCGAAGAAGCTGAAAATTTTCTGAAAAGCAAAGCCCTCAAGGGTGAAAAGTGAAAAAAAGGAGTTTTGAGCTTATATATTAAATGGTTGCATAACCAGGCGAGAAGTATCAGAGACAATACGAAAAATAAAATTTCGATATTACGCCCAAAATGGCACTAATTCAAGATTCCTGAAATGAAGGGCTGCACTCTGAGAATTTATTTCATTTTGAATTGTTTTTTTTTTTTTTCAAGTCCTGATTGTATTTTTTGGGGAGGGCTAAGGAGGTTACTTCCATGCGTGGGCGGAAAATACAATCAGGGTTAACCATATCTACATGAGCTGGTGTACAGGACTGGCTCCAGGCAGGGCCGGAGACGAGTGTCCATGCCCAGGGCACAGGGCACAGGGCACAGGGCAGGGCCTAGTTGCCGTCTTATGATTTGCCGGGTCTGCCATCGTTTGCTGCTGCTGTGTGTCTGCTGAGTCTGGGCATACGTCCTGCTGCACGGCTGCGAGCACACCACTCTGCTTCCACCGCTTCATTCAACACTACATTTATCCTACCGATTACCTTTTGCCTCCTGCATCCACTCTCAACCACTCTCACGAGTTCCAATTCCCACGACTCACACCATTTCCACCACTTACACACTCTCACACTCTCACCAATCACACCACCATCACACTGCCGCTGCCTCCACCCGCCAATCGTCTAGACTTCGTAGCCCTCCCTCAGTCGTCCACCTTTCCTCGCACGCCAGTGCACCCTGCACCCTGCGGAGAGACAGCCGCAGGATAAATTTTCGCTGGCCCGGCGGTTCGCACTCGCACGCTAGCTCGCTCCACTCCCTACCCAAACGCTCACACCGCACGCTCGCTCCGCACACTCGCAGCTCCCCTCAAATTTAGTGCCAAAAACCAAAAATACCGACAACTGAAATCAATTTGATTCATACAAAAAAAAAATATTTTACTCGCTATCTTCCAGCGCTCCGCTACCTAAACGATGTATGTAATTAAGCAAAAATAAATACCGATAAAATAAACTAGGCACGGCCCCGGCAATATTCAAGCTGTGGCTTTTGGCTCGACTGCTCTCTTAAGCGTTCTCTCTTCCTCTGCCATTGTGTTTCGCCGTTTTCTTTTCTGTAACGTTCCGTTGGCGTGCCCTACGTCTCTCCACCGGCCCTGTCTCCCCACCGCCCTGTCTCCAGTACTGGCCCTCTACTTGGCGCCCCCTGGCCTCGCAATCGCATCTTGCCCCTCATGTCCTCTCTTCAACACGCCTCCGATTCATGCACCAAAAAACAGCAGCCAATCTCGTTTTTTTCCTCTTTTTTTTTGGTTTTTTATTTTAATTCATAGCATTTTTCAAAGCATTTTTCTTTTTTTTTTTTTTTTTTTTTTTTCAGACTTTCTTTTGTCTTTTTTTTTTAGCTTTAGTGAAAAACCATTCGACACCAGTCCAATTTTTTTATTTTTTCCCCATGCTTCAATTTTGGGTCGTGTGCTGTGGGCATTCCATATGGATCCTGTTAGCAGGTGAGAGTTGCACCTTACAGCAGGAGTGGAATTCGAAGGTACGCGGCGGTATAGGGTTATCTTTTGTCCCGTATCCTCCATGTGGCATCCCTCCTGGGTCCACGTTCTCGTCTGCCCTGAAGCTGCTCGATCTTCGTGGCCTCATCCAAAAGTCCTCTTTGGGCTTCCCAGCAAATGCCCGCACCCACCCGCCATCTCGCCCTGTGAGCTCACCTGAATGTGCGGGCCGCACGCTGTCGCCAATGGCTGCCTGGACGATTTTTGTTCTCCTATTCACATTTGCTCTTATTTTTTTTTTATTTTACTTAATCGACTCTTTTTTTTTGTCCTTGTCGCCTATTTATGCACACTTGCGACCCCCTTTATCTCTACACCACAGTGAGTCCTGAAAGGGAGTCCTGAATTCTGGGGCTCTCTCGGCACCAACCGCCATACAGACGTACTCGGGACTTCGTGTATTGTTGCCGTGATCGGGTGACTAATGCACTCGAAGCACTGGGGCAGGCGGGTCTATGGGCCTACTGCCCTAAAATGTGGTGCCTACAAAACACCTGACGTACGTGCCAGGTGCACAGCTGCATAGAAGTTGGGTGTTTCATTGGCGCTAGTAGATTTACGTAATGTCCTGTACTTTGTGTGTGAGTGTGTGAGTGTGTGAGTGTGTGAGTGTGTGAGTGTGAGTTTGTGTGTGAGTTTGTGTAAGTGTGTGAGTGTGTATGTGTGTCTGAGTGTAGATCCGTTGGGCGAGGCCATTGACGCGCTGGAGCGCGTAGACAGTGGAAACGAGCGCCCTGCTCATCTGAAAAATAAGCGGCAAGGCTCCGGCGCATCGACGACTCCTGTCGGTGCTGCATTTTCGCAATACGAGCCTGCGCGCGGCACAGTAGAGGGTTAGGGCATTTTGTAGCCCCACTGTCGCAGTCCCCTACATCGACCTCAGTCCCCTGCAATGCACCCACTCTTTTAACACTACACTATCCTGAATCCGCGGCCCCTACGGGCCCATGGAGCAGTGTCGAACTTCCAAGCTCGGGCTGGAGAAACTGGCCAGCGCTCATGGCCGGTATTAGCAAACCGGGGCTCCAAATCAAGATAGCAAATTGTGCGTCTGTAGACCACGACCAGCGTGCAGGAATGCAACTCTCCACATCTCGACAGCTACGGGGGTGTCCGTTAGGGAGTAGACAATGCCTGGTTTTCCAAGCCTGGTTCTTCTATGTTAAGCTGTCAAATACATCCGCAGCGTATCCGGCACTCTCGGAGACAACCACACACACCCAGCCCTCTTTTATGTTTACACCCCTCCTATTGTGTCCATGCGTACACCGCTTCTCCCTCCCTTTACAAATATCAAAATTTCATAGACTCCAATCTGTCGGACTGCAGATAAATGAGTATTATCGCAAAAAATAAAAAAAAAACGAGCGAGACAGCTCGATTGAGAGACGCTAGCAAAGAACAAACTGTCTGAGCCTGTGTGACTTTTCTTTTGGGTCGCACGCCGCACAAAATACTCACGAGCTACATCGTTGCAGTGTGAAGAGTGAGAGCAATTGGTTAAGTCCGCTCAGGAGTCCTCTTTTCTTACTCTTTCCTTTCTTTTTTTTTGTTGTATATTTTCTTGGAGACTGAGCGGAGAAGATTTTGTGCTCATCGCAAAAACGTGCTTGAAGGATCCACACAGTAATGAGCGAACTGGCTGCGGTGCAGCCAAATGGAACGGCCCCAGAAACACAAGAGGATGTGCTCAGGCGGCACAAAAAGGAAATTCGGGACTTGACTGCCACCATCACCAGCTTGAAGAAGCAGGCCACAAAGAAGACCCGCAAGGGTGTGCTAGCCAAGTGTGCACAGTTGGAGCTGGAGCTCAAGGACCGCCACAAGATTGAACTTTCTGCCGCTTCAGACGAAACGGAGGAAACTGATCACGATGAGGTGACGCCTGAAAAGTTGCTAGCGGCAATGGATTTAGGCGCCAGCTCGCTGGGTCCCGAACTCGAGCCAGCTCCGGCACTGGCACTGGCACCGCCACCAGCAGGGAAACGTAATAGACAAAAAGAGCGCTTGGCTAAAAGAAAGGCAGATATCGAGCGGCGCACAGAAGAGGCAAGACAGGAAGCACTTCTCGTGCCAGACTACAAGGCGCTCGAAGAAGAGGGCATGGCCGAGGCAATTGCATCCAGTGGGAAACTGTTACACGAGATTCAACCAGACGGCAACTGTCTCTTCTCGTCCGTGCAGGACCAGCTACACGAGCTCTTTGCAACGCCAGCAGAGCAAGAGGACGAACCCACGGTGTCTGGTGCTGCCACCACTCCAGTGCCGTCTGTGCAGGAGCTTCGAGAAGCGGCCGGAGAGTACATACTTGCCCACCGGGAGAGCTTCATACCGTTCATGTACAACGAAGAAACGGACGAATTGGACGACCTCGACGAATACGTGCACCGGTTGAAAACAACGTCGATGTGGGGAGGAGATAAAGAAATCATGGCCTTCGCACAATTGTACGGATGCACCATAACGGTGCTCAGCTACGATACAATCAGTAAACGCACAAACACTATCGCGATAGGAGAGGGCCCAGCCCCCATGCACCTAGCATACTACAAGCACTCGTATGGATTGGGCGAGCACTACAATCTGTTGCGCAGCAGATAGCCGCGGCGCACGAGCGAATCATGCCGAGACAAATGCAACGTGCCATCGCCATCCTCTTGTGCGCTAGCTGTTTGGTGCCTCTGGCGGCGCCTCCCGGCGAGGGCAACTCCGTTGAGGGAGGCTCCCTTCGGGAGATATGGTTTAAGTGGTTGCCTATAAGGAAATGGCCCGAGCAAGTACATTGCGGAACCCTCTCGACGACCCTGCATTGAGCCTGCGAAAGCCCACTGGCCTGGGAGAACACCAACACAGGGCTACCCGCTAACGCTCCAGTTACATAGAATCTTAGACTAATAGACGTCCAGCTGTGGTGCAGCTATTTTAGGAGTGCAACAAAGCAGCCTGCAACTATACGTACATATGCATTGTCCTATCAGGAGCCATTGTTCGGTGCTGAAAAACATCTTGTGATGTTGCCATCGGATGGCCCGACAGGTGGGGAAGAGACAACAATTGCAATTGCCATGCGGGTGCTTGTGCGGGCTCTTTCCCATGCCAGAAAGTATGCTGCATGAGCTTGGTGGCAAAATCTGGTGCACGTCGTCGCTTCCTCTAAATCACTTTAGTATCTGCTGAGAGCCGCTCACTCTTTTTTTTTTTTCACTCTGCTTAAAATATTTTCAACGGCCTGAAAAAGGAGTCTTATTAGCGCATATTTTTTACGAATCAACGAAAAATATGTCTAATCCGAGCCACTTCCCCCCCCTTTTCACGTCGAGGAGTGTGGGGTTCACTGTGCGTCTTGTCCGATCTGACTCTGATTGGTCTTTTCCTCCTTTTGATCCGACTCCTCTTTTGAGTTTCTCCGGCACTCCTCCCCGCTCTCCCATCTGCTGCTTCTCAGGTTTTGCAGCCACTTGGGCTCCTGCATACCCGTCCCAGAGATTTTCTTGATCTTGCACGCGCGCAGTCACCTGACTTGTGATCGGTCAGCACCGCAATTTGCTCATCGCAAGCGTTAGCAACTGCTCCCCTTCGTTAATCCTGGCAACTTCCCTGGCTGTATATTCCTTATATCTTTTTTTACCCCCATCGCGTTTACTTCATCGACAAATCAAAATGGGTTGGTTCTGGGCTTCTTCAGCATCCTCCACCGCTACAGGCACACCTGACACACCTGCTTGTCCGGTCAAACACAGGTCTCGCCAAGCTGCCGGGTGTCCCGTCAATCACACAAAATTTGCAGCCGGTTCCGCTCGTAATGCCTCTAGTAGCTCTGATTCAACCAGCAGATGCCCCGTAGACCACAAAAAGAGGCTGGCGTCGACCGGATGCCCCGTAGACCACAAAAAGAGGCTGGCATCGAACGGATGCCCCGTGAAACCGTCCTCGGACGAAGTGCTCAACCCACTCAACCACATGCCAGAACACCTCTCATCAGAGCAGGCACCAGGCCAAAAGCTTACCCTCTCGAAGGTGCGCACAGTTTCAACAATCCCCAAGGGTGAGCGTGACGAGGAGGGGCTCTGGGAGTACCCGTCTCCGCAGCAAATGCTCAACGCTATGCTCCGCAAGGGAAAGGCAAAAGACATTCCAGAGGACGCGGTCGAGCTGATGGTGGATGTGCACAACTTTTTGAATGAGGGAGCTTGGCAACAAATTCTCGAGTGGGAACAAAAGTACACCGAGGAAACAAGAACGGAACCGCGGTTGCTCCAGTTCATCGGAAGGCCGCACGACTTGTCGCCCCGAGCACAAATGTACATGCAGCTCGCCAAGATCTTCCCACAAACATTCAGCTCGCAGCCACCGTTTGACAGACACGACTGGACCGTGCTACGCAGCACGGGGAATCCAGGCGACTGGAAACAAGTGCGGTACGTGATCGACTACTATGAGGCCCCTGATGACGAAGACACCGGCATGCCCGCGTTCATGTTGGACACACGTCCGGCGCTCGACTCGCTTGAAAACTGTTCAGACCGCTTTCTCCACTGGCTGGTGCCCTTGTGGCAGAAAGCCATGGGCAATACAGACAAATAGGTGTGTCCGAAAACCGTATCATAAGGGCCCACAGCCCCTATGTTCCCTGCATGAACTTCTCCCGAAGGGAGCCTCCCTCAACGGAGCTGCCCTCGCCGGGAGGCGCCGCCGGAGGCAATACTGAGCCCAAAATATGCATGTCTGCACAGCTCCACTCCATGGCGACGCGACAGACGGGGGACTGCTGCTTGTATATACTACAGAAGAGACTCTATTTAGCGTGTTAACTATGTACATCTCCGAAGAGGTTAATGTGTGTATCTACTGACAGCCGTGTAGTGAGAGGAGCAATTTTGGCTGCAAAAAAAAAAGCAGTTTTTTATGTACGCGCGCGCATATGCAACCGCTTTCGTTTGGCTGCAAAATTTCTTGGTGCTACCTACTGCAACAAGTCGCTGTTGATTTTGTACTCGCGCTGGTGGGCACGCAAGATGCGCGGGATGTGTGTTCCCAAGTTTTTGCAAGCTCCTGCATTGAGGTCGTCGATCAAACGCTGGGTCACTTCACGGTTGTCCTTCTTGAGGAAATGTGTCAACAAGTAGTAGTACGTGTAGTGGTTAGGGGCGATTTTTGCGTTGGCGGGCTGCAGCTTAAACCGGTTGAAGTACTCCAAGGCCAACGTGTCGTCACGTTTGAGCAATCCGCGCACCATCAAGTTCCAGATCCGCTCGGAGTTTTGGAACTGCTGCCTATAGGTGTCAAAGAGCTTGCGTGCCTCTGCAAGCAGTCCGAACTCCAACTCGGCTCCAAGCATAATCGTAGCAATCTGTGCTGACACCTTCAAGTTTTTCTGGGTGTAGCGGAAGAGAGCACGTGCAGCCTCGATGTTGGACCCATCTTTACAGAGCCCATCGATGATGGACCCAAGGGCAATTTCGTTCAACTTGATGTCTGCCTCCTTTGCGTCCTCAAGCAAAGACAAAATGGTTTCGATTGACGGTGACTGACCCTGCTCACGGCTGCTCTTGAAATGCATGTCGATAAGAATTGTGTACGTGGACAAGTCGGGCTTGTGATGCGCACGCATAAACTGGAGGATACCATCCACCGCGGAAAACTTGCGTACACGCACGTAGTGAGCAAGGAAGGAATTGAGCACTCCAAGTGACGGTACGTATGTGGAGTCGGCCGCTTGGAACTCTGCAAGTTTAACTTCTGCTGACGTGATGTGTCCGTTAAGAATGAGCCCAGTGAGGTAGTTGTGGTATGCGAGGTGAACGATAGGCGCGCTGGAGCCACCAGTTGTGGCAGCTGCAGCAGTTGCTGGTTGTTTCTGTAAAGAGCTGCTCGACTCCTGCAGCAGCTGCAGCCCCGAAATTGCATCGAGCGAAACCCCCTTGGGAACAACCGCCCTCTTTGCTCCAAGCACCCGGCGTCCCTGGATGATGTCGTCTGCCTTTTGCATCTCGTTCAAGTTTGCAAAGCACCCCACCACGACCGCCACGGTCTTTGCTCTGAACGCGTTGCCGTTGCGCTCCATCGTGGCTATGCACTGGTCGACTTTGGCTGCTAACGCTGCACGGTGCGGGACGTCCAACTCGCGCACCCGCCGTGGGTTGCACAACGCTAAGAGCATCACTTCCCACGACCCAGTGGCGGGCTTGTCAATGCCGCTCGAAACCATTTTTTGGAAAACGTCGAGTACCCGGTCGTATTCCTGAAGCTCTGCGTATGCGCTCATAATGCGCAGCAACACGGGCTCTTGGATCGGTTTCCCGTTGCTTGCGCTGGCAGCCAAGATTTGCTCGTACACGCGGGTCACTCCCATGGCGTTGCGTCTTTCCACTGCACCCAAAATGCGGCCAACAACGTCGGATCCGTTCGGGTCTGTGGACTCAAGCGTGATTGCGTCGATCGCGTCACCAAAAGTTTGCCTGTACTGAGCGATAGACGGCTGCACATTGAACCGCACAACGGACTGACCCACAGCAAACACTGACGGGATGTCCTCGGTCTGGAGCACGCGATACACCAATTTGGGATCAAATGTAATCCCTTGTGCAATGAGAGACTGAACGTACGCGTAGTACGCGAGGTTCATCACATCGCCACGGAAGAACGAAACCCGCGGCTTGCTGAGCTTGCTGTGGTAGCATTTGTACATGCGCAGGGCGTGTGGTTGGAGCGTCGAATATTCGAGGTAGCGGATCCAAACACCGAGCGCGGCGGCGTAGCCTGTGGCTGCCGAGTGCTCACCGCTGGTTCCAGTTGCACTGTGGTCAGCAGCTTCAGAGGGGGAGGAGCTGCTGACACCGGCGCTGTTTGCGACACTATCCTCGGTCACGCCTTCGGGAGCAGCAGCAACAGCGTCCAGACTACCTTCCAGGGACGTAGCAGCCATTTTGCCTGCCATCACAACTGCGAAATGGTACCCGTGGGCCACGTTGTACTGCACAAGAAGATCCAACAAGTCTTCCAACGATTTCGGTCCAAGAGTGGCTCCCGGCCGCTGGGCCTTCTGGAAGAGAGCTGTCACAATTCCCTGGAACGATCCGTAGAGCATATCTTCTGGAATACCCTCGGCCTTTTGCACCTCGCGGAGATACGCCAAGCCTTCTTCCAAAATCTGCACTGCTTCCCCCAAGTCAGTGCTGGCAGAGTCCACCGCCTGTCTAATTTGAAAGGTTATGTCTCTGAGCTTTTGATTCGTCGGACGTCTTTTTCCCTCAGAGCCTTCGGGTCCTGCTCTGAGGCTAACTGGGGGCTGTTGTGCCGAGGCAGCTTCAGTGGTCCGTGTCTCGGTGACTGGCGTGTGTGTGGCTGGGCGTTCAGAAGCCTTCGCTTGAGGTTCGGCAGCTACCGCATAGCCACGCACTGCTCTTGGCAATGACAAGGCAGCGTTCCGCACTACAGTTCCCGCAGCACGGCGTGCTACAGTCGATCCGGCTTGTCTGATCATCGGTGGCCTGAGAGACTGAACAGTGGAGAAGAAATCGATTCGTGAAAAATTATGGTAGGCTCATTACACAAAACCGCGAAAATTTTCAGCGAGTAGAGCTTGAGTGGAGCTCGATTGGAGCTCGAGTCAAGGCTACGAGAGGCTGGTCCAGGGGTTCTACGGCCTGTAATGGAGAGGAGGGGTAGCTAGGTGTAGAGTGAAAGGGCGGTACAGGTGCAAGCGTAAAAGGAGGTGTGGGAGGCACATATGTCGAAGACATCGAGAAAGCACCGAGAGAGGACATAGGTAATCTGAAAAAACGGACAGAGACAGAGGCAGAGGTGCCGAAAGGTAGCGAGAAAAGATATAGAGAGGGAAGGAGGGGGGGGGGGAGAAGGGCATAGAGAGAGAGACCCAGGGCAATACCCGTGGAAATCCGAACGGAAAGAGGAAAGCGAGTGTAGATGAGCTCGACTTGCGACACAACTGCATAGGAGACTGCTTGTTAGTATAATTCCTGGATAAGTAGGGGGGTTCGCTATCAGATATCTATAGTTTCTTATCATGAACAGATTTGTCAATTGAGCTGGGTTTAATATAGAGCACTTGCGGCTCATCTCATCATATAAGCGAAAAATTGCGTTGTACATACTTTTATAGTCCGATTGCACGATCAGACACACGCTCCATCCTGGAGAAGGGTGCCAGAACGCCCAACTGAACTGGCGCTGAAGAAAAGAGAGTAACTAAAACTGAGCATCTCTTTTGTCTCTTCGCTCGACTGAAAAACTCTGTGTAACCTGCAGGATTGCATCAAGGGCTTTAGGGCTTGCGCGTAGGACGGGCTGCACACTGAACGCAATGTGGCTACGAGTTGGCATGGGCCACTACGTAGTGGCCACTGAGTGTAACAAACGCTAGAGAAGACTCCTCCAAAAGCCTCCTCCAGCCTCCACCAGACGTGCCAAAGTAGTTGACCCTCAGAAGTGTGGCTGGAACGAGTCAGAGTATCTAGGGGAAGGGCTCGCTTTTAGCTAGGGCTCATGATCAACTCCGCTTCGGCCACTTCACAGAGGCTGCTGCATCGAGTGGCACACCAATTAAGTGCCACCAGAGGCACAGCCAGAGGCACCATGGTGAAGAGGCCCTGGTGATAGGGCTGATCCGCTGCCGCGAAATTTGCACCCAAATCGGGCCCTCTTTTGGCGCGCATATGACTGCCGCAAACGCAGGACACACATGACTGAGAGCACAACCCAATCGAACTACAGCACTCTGCCGCTAGCTTGGCAGTTTCGATTGGTATGTCCTACGCAGTCACTTTGCCGCAACCGTCTGGTGATCACGGCTCGGGTTCGCCTGCGTCGAGTGACGTACGATCTCTCCGTTCAGAGCCAAAACACCATGCGGAGGGGATGGCGCACAACGATAGCGCAGATACTGAAGTGACCTTCTTCAATTACCACGAATTTGTAGCCGAAACGCGACCAGTAGATGCCTCCCACGGTCCCGGTACAGAAACCTCACACACATTCGTGGTGAACCACTTCCCAAATAACCATGCCAGCTTAGGCTCAGCCACATACGCCACAACACGTATTGTAAGAATCCCGCGCACCTACGAAACTCTCCCATTGAGCGATATAGTGCCGCAGTTTTCCGAATACGTCCCGGGCGAGGAGCCGAATGCCATACGTCTGGTGGTGAGTGAAACAGGCATAATAGATGGAGCAGGAATAGCCAGCCGACGGGGGGTACCTGGAGCTGGCTTTACTGCTCGATACGAGTACGATGCGAACTTCTTTGGCGATGTATCGGCAACGCCACTCGTGCCTGAGTTGATGACAGCGGGCGAGTTACACTCTGTGGTGGTGGAAGTCAACCGGTGCTTGCGCGAGGCTTTCAACCCATACAGCGTGTGGAACTTTGTAGACAGTGCATTGGACTTGCTCACGGGTACGCTCTATTCGAAGCTCGTACACAACTGGGTGATAGAGAGCTATAACAAGCGCAAGTTGGTGGAGTTGGAGGCGTATATAAAGAGCGTGAACCAGCAGTATGAGCTGCGTGGCGTGCAGTTCATCTCGCCCCGACGCACAGGGTACACGAGCCTCGATGTGCAGATCCCACGGCCCATCGGGGCCACCAAAGTCGAGGCCGTGGAGAAACCTCTGGAGGTTGATTTGGGCACTGCACAGCCGTAAACATTTCAACTAGTTAGTGCCTCCATCGGCACTGAGCGCCACTCCATGGGGCTGTTCTCCCGAAGGGAGCCTCCTCTACGGAGTTGCCCCCATGGAGTGGCCCGAGGAAAGTGGACTGCTGTCCGAGTAAAGTAATTGGTTGCACCTTCAGTAATTGGCTGATGTGGCACAAATAATATGACTGCAGTGAGCCCTGCAGATGGAAGAAGCCGGGTTGTACCCACTTGGGTGCCATGCCCTAATCGCCATGGAATATGCTGGCATTTTCCCTTAGTATATATATGACTCACGATATTTCATTGACAAGCGTAACGGCCTAACAGACTACCGGTCTTGTTTGGCTAAGAGAACATAGTGTAGAGTCGGTCTTCGTTGTCCCGTCATTGCAGGCTACAAAAAAAACAGACAAGAACCATTCCTGACGGGTTTTCTGACAATTGAAAGTACTAGAAGCACCACCTATGCCCATGGCCCCCGTATGGGACGCTCTGCTGGAGCAAGGGAAGATCCCCCACTGTTTGCAGCCATTGCGCGCGCAGATCATCGCGAAAAAGTCCACATGCCGCCAAAATGCACAAGACGGCTGGCACCCGGCCGCGTTTCCTTTTCCCCATGCTCAGATTCAGGTTCGTACCACGCAGAATGAACGGAATCTTGGCAATCGAGAAGCCCTCTGGGTTCAGCTCGTCAAAGTTCTTGGACAAGCTCCAGCTGGTGTTCCTGCAGCTGGAGGTATTTGAGGCCGAGCTTAAGGCTGCGAAGGAGCTCAAGCGCCGCCAGTTAAACACCGACACGAAGTGGTCGCAACAGAAGATAAACACGCGGGTGAACGGGCTCAAGGTAAAGATGGGGCACGGTGGTACATTGGACCCTCTAGCTCTGGGAGTTTTGATTGTAGGAATTGGCCAGGGCACCAAGAAGTTGCAGCACTATTTGACCGGGTGTAGGAAAACATACGAGACCCGTGCTCTTTTAGGGATCTCCACCACCACGGGGGACTCCGAGGGCGAGATATTAACCAGAAACGAGTATCTGCATGTGACGAAGGAACTTGTTCTCGAGACAGCTCCCAAATTTGTAGGAGATATCAAGCAGACGCCTCCTATATTCTCGGCGCTTAAGATGGATGGAAAGCCTCTCTACGATTATGCTCGCGAGGGGAAGCCGCTTCCGAAGCCCATCAAGCCCCGGGAAGTGCAAGTTTTTGACCTTAAGGTTCACGAGGAGGATACACTTTCCACTAGCCACGAGTTTGTGGCCATAGAGAGCGAGCTAGACCCCGAGACTGGTGAGCCAAAAGAACACTTATTGTTTAATAACCCAACGCTAAACGACTCGCCCGTGTATTTCTCGAAGCAGTACCTCGAGAGCGTGGGACAGACAGAAGAAGGAGTGAAAGTAGACGAGCACGTTCTCGACGTGAGCAGCACAAGCGATATCGCGAAAGAAGCGTTACCCATGCTCCATTTGACGGCTGATGTGTCGTCAGGGACGTACATCCGGTCATTAATAAGTGACTTCGGACGGGCACTTGGACTGCTGGCATACATGGTGGAGCTCATACGGACGAAACAGGCTGGATGGGAGTTGGGGAAAAACGTGTTTCAAATGGAAGACTTTGTGGAGAGAGACCCACGGGTATGGGGGCCAGTATTGGTAAAGGTTTTTGCCGAGGGCGACTCGGTGAATTTAGCAGATGAGTTCAAGCGGGTCGAGGAAGAGATGGCAGAGGTTTTCGCGAGGGAAGCCCGAGAGAGGGAAAGCGAAAGAGAGGCAGAGGAGACACACGAAGAGAACACAGAGCCGAAGAAGACAGAGGAAGGAGACGCTATCCCCAAGAAAAGACCGATTGAAGATGTAGAATAGACATTGTATATATTTATATCGTCGTTGTAGACATCTCCACAGCCGGGAGATGTATCATTCTTGGAGACGCTCTCTCCTGGTGGCAATACTGGAAGCGCTACTGGAGGCGCTACTGGAAGCGTTTGCACTTGGCTCCGCTCAGGCCACTATGTGATGGCCACTGTGTAAGTCTCGGGGCACAAGTTTGTTGTATCCCTTATGGGGGGGCCGTTTGCGAGGGGTGCAGGCTGCAAAAAAACGATTTTTTTTCATTGTGAAAAAGTGTGCTGCACTGCTACACCTTCTTCTCTGTAGGCATGCTTGTATCGCGCGTTTCGTCCTTGCGTGCTTGGTCAAATTCCTGTGCTACGCTTGTCGCGCATTCCTCTTGTTCGGTGCGATCGTTTTCGTGCTCGCCTGCTGCGCGTGATGCTCTCGCTCGTACTCGAATCAACCCGCTGTCGGTTTCCCTCACAGCGCATTCGTCCGCTGGGATTGTGTTTGCTACTCCGCTGCTTCTCCCCCAGGTGATTGCTGAGTGTCTGAAGTTCCATGCCGCGAATCCGTCCGTTCAGTTAGTTGTTGCAGGTGTCGATTCGGTGCTTCACTCGAGTAGAGACGGTTTGTCTGAACTTTGGCTCCCGGGTCCGCTAGCTATCTCCAGTTACCAAGTCTACGACACCGATGATGCCCCGACGCGTGAGAGCGATGGAATCAACGTGGTGCTGGCTCGTGAGAACTGGAAGCTTACGCTGTCGACATTGACGTTGGCGGGTGGCGCCAGCGCCAACTACAGTACGTCCATTACGTTGGCGAACACCTTTTTCTCCACCGGGTTTGCCTCTACCTTGTTTGTGCTTGACCAGGGCCAGTATTACTCGGGAGAGTCCTTACAGCATTTAACAGTAGACATCGGGGCACTCCAACCTGAGCTCAAAGCAGTCAGAGACAACTGGACCCCGTTGTATAACCACGACACAGAAGCACCACTCATTATCACGAAAAGTATCGGCAACTTGGTGAAGGAAATCAATGGAAAGTCCGCATCAGGGTACCTCCAGGATAACACCAAGCTTATGAGCATCGGATCAAAGGACACAAAAGTATACGTAAAACTCTACAAGGCAAAAACACCAACAAGAGCAGAGAGATTCGAAGTGGTGGCCGGAGGCGGCGGATGGGGCGCAAAGGCAAGTACAATTGTGATTTCTCCAGAATCAGATATAGAGGAGGGCGACAGACTAGAGTTTTATATGTTAACCCCCACGGATAGATTCAAAGGTGCCCCCAATATTAATGACGGAGATGTGGAAGCAGGCGCCAGTTCTGATCTTCTCGGACGATTTGAATGCTGCTACGAACAAATCTCCTACAATGAAGTCAGCAACGGCTCCCCCAAGATAATAGAGGGATTAGTGAGTGTAGGTTCAGAGGCCGGGTTTCTGTTCGATGGAGTCCAGCATGTATCTGCAGGAGAGGAAGCGGAGATCTTGTGGAGACAGAGCCCCACCTCATGACTCTTTTACCGAAGGATACTTTTTTGGTTCCCTCTCAATACACCTGTAAATAATGCCAATTAAATATATCAAGGGAGATCTCTTCAGCTCGGCAGCCCCAATACTCTGCCATGCTTGTAATTGCTACGGGTCGTGGGGAGCAGGAGTTGCTGCTGTGTTCCGCAAAAAGTTCCCCGAGTCCTACAAGTTGCACCAGGCATACTGTAGGCAGTATCCAGCCGAGAAGCTTTTAGGTACAACCCAGCTAATTGCCAGTGAGAATGGTCAAGCGGTGGCGTGCTTGTTCACCAGCGACAAGACGGGCGCACAGAAACACCCGCCAGCAGATATAGTGCGGTTCACGGATCTTGCCATGGCTGACCTCAAGCGGCAATTGACTGAAGGAAGCGCCGCAGGGGTGCAAAAACATCTGATCAGTATGCCCAAAATCAACGCGGGGCTCTTTGCAGTACCGTGGGAAGACACAGAAGAGGTTTTGCGCAAATACGAGGACGATTTTGACATCACTGTATACGAATTGTAGGGTATATACAAACTCAGCGCTTTCGACGCAAATACACATGGAGCCTACAGTACTACACGGTTGCCTCAGTTGATGGTGAAGAGGTTGACAATTGCGAAGAAGGAGACGGGGGGCGTTATCAGTGGCAGCAACCTCTCTCGGTGAAGTAGCCCCACATTTCGAGGGAACACGCGTAATGCGATGGTTTTGGCCGTCAAGCGCGCGCGCGCCAGCAGCCATCGCTCTTCAATTTGATGTTTCTCTCTATAGTGGCTCACCAGCTATCATCTCTCTCATCACAATGTCTGTGTTTGCGTTTGACGAAGAGGCGTTCGCTAACGACTTCGCCCACGCGGTGATAAGCGACGACGAGCACGACGACCCTTTGAATCTGGAAGAACCCCAAGGCTACTTCCGCGATGACCATCTTGCAGCCAGCGCCGCTGCTGGGACTGTGGGTGGCTCGAGCCAGCCTATGGCGATCAGGAGACGTAAATCATCTGTCTATAGTCGTGTGTCCATAAAGCTGATACTGGGACTGGCAGCGACAAATGAGCTCACAATTCCAGAAGGGTACGATAACTCCCGTCACCAGCTGAAGAAGAAATTAAGCGACTTCAAGCCGATCAAAGTACTTGGCCAGGGCGCCTATGGGAAAGTTTACTTAGTACAGGACAAGAGCACAGGCAAGTTGTTTGCGCAAAAGCAGTTGAGAAAGCCTACAATTAATATCGTCGGTGGATCTGCTAGTGCTGCTGTCTCAGCTGGCGATGACACCGCTGCAGCCACTGGAACTGGTATTTCCGCCCACGCCAGCCATGTAGCTCGAACTATTTCGGAACGGGAGATTCTCACAAACATTACCCACCACCCAAATATCGTAAAACTCTTCTATGCCTTGCAGGACCATGACAAGTTTTATCTTATTTTAGAGTATATCCCTGGTGGTGAGCTCTTTCACCACCTAACGTCTTCCAAGAATACGTTGGGAAATGTTTTCAAGGAGGACGATGTAGCGTTCTACGTGGCACAGATGGCTCTTGCCATCAAGCATTTGCATGCATTGGGTATAGTCTACCGAGACCTCAAGCCAGAGAACTGTCTCTTGAATGCTCAGGGAAATTTGGTGCTCACCGACTTTGGTCTTTCCAAAACCATACATGAGGAAGATATGGCAGACTTAAACGGGACCGGTGGGGGTGGATGTAGTTCTATCATCGGCACTCCAGAATATATGGCTCCTGAAGTGCTCAAGGGAGAAGAATACGATTTCAAAGTGGACTGGTGGTCACTAGGCTGCGTTATCTACGACATGATGTCAGGGAAACCTCCCTTCACAGGGAACTCGCATAAAGCGATCCAAGATAAAATCATCAAGAATAAGCTCAAACTACCTTACTATTTCTCAATGGATGCAAAAGACTTACTCAACAAGCTCCTCAATAAGAACCCTGACAAACGATTCCCAGTGGATTCCCAGTGGGCGAATTTTCAAAAGCACCGTTTCTTTAGAAAGATAGACTGGAAGGCAATGGAGAACAAAACTTGTGTACCTCCATTAGTACCTGTGATCACTGACCCGATTTTAGCTGAGAACTTCCTGGAGGAGTTTACTGGCTTGAAGCTTAGTTTGAACACAGGAGCAGAGGGAGAAGAGAGTATAGATAACACTTTCAAAGGTTTCTCGTACACTGCATCAGAGAGTTATATATCAAGGTATATCACCTGAAGATGATATTTTACCCAAATTACATAATAGTTCATGACGTCAATCAATTGCTTAATATGAGAGTAGATTCGCAATTTTGGCTGCAAAAGATATATTCTGTTTTCGTAACTGAGTTCTGTGTCTTCCAGTTATGTCTTTCTCGAGTTCTTAAATATCTCTTTCGCTGTATAAATAAACTATTATTCTCTAGGTTAATGTACAAACCGAAAGTCGAGTCGCTTGTTTCCGGAATCCTTGGAGTATTTGATGTAATGTATCTTTTCTTCAGAGGTCATTTTATTCCAAACCTTATCCTTTTGCTCGTTCCTGAAGATATAGTAAAACTTGGCAAGAATACACGTAGCCAATGCTCCAAAGGCAATCGCGATCAATTGGGTGTTACCTCTTTTGTACAAAGGTGCATCATCTTTCCGATAGATGTTGGCTGCACAAATACCTCCCGACTGGGAAAACATATTCACCAATGCTCCTGATACTGCTCTTGCCCTCACAGCATTGGAGTTATTTGAGCACCATGTTATACTAATGGGCCAAATAGGTGGGTGACCAAGCATAACTGTCAATAAAGCATAGGTACCCCACACGTTCTTTTGTGCTCCATGCCACCACCTCAACGGGATGAGGCAAGATAATACCCATATTGGAGTGATTGCCATTGCCAATGCTCTCTGATTGAAGACTTCTGAAAAGTAGGTTATGAGAACCATCGTGATAATCAGAATAATGTTGTAGGGGATCGTCAATGCGTTGGTGTGAAATGTTGAGAATCCCAATTTCCGTAACGTCAATGTCATATACAGCAGGACGGGACTAGAACCTATGTCCCCCAAAATACGGATGAAGTACACTGGCCAAAGGTCAAAATCTAAAATGGAAATAATCAACTCTTTAAGTCCCACTGGCTGCCTGTTGTGCATATCTCCCTTATTCGGGTCGTCCCGCAACACTTTGTTGACAAGAATGCGCTCCTCCCGATCGGTATACCAACCTTTCTTTCTATACCAAGTTTTAGTTTGAACAACAGAAGCAGGCATTTTGAAGAAAGAAATAAGACCAGCAATCAAAGTCACCAATCCTTCTACAAGGAACAACCATCTCCATCCCTCCTGGAGCCCAGCTGTCTTTACTTTCAACAAAGCGAATGCAAGCAATGAAGACCAAACCTGGGTCAACGGATTTGCAATGTAAAATAACGACATTCTAAATGGGAGCTCTTTGTTTGTGTAAAAATAAGACATCCAGAGGCAAACATCTGGAATAAACCCTCCTTGAAGTGCTCCCAATAACCCTCTAGTAGCCAAGAAACCGGATCTGGTTTTTATTGTACATTGACACACAGAAACCACACTCCATAAAACCATTTGTGTGGGAATCCAAATGTCCGGACCTATCCACTTGGATACCAATTGTGAGGGCAATTCAGCACATAAAAAGCACACCAAGTTAACTGTATTACCCAAGTTGTAATCATTTGTGGTCAATTTCAAATCATGCAACATGTCATCGGAAAGCGCTTGTGCAATGTTTCCTCTATCAAAGTCCAAGGCGGTAAACATAATGAATGCCCAGAAGCATACATACCAGTCATTCTTCCAAGTAATTTTCCGTTCTTCCTCTTTTGTCCAAGTTAGCTCGTGATCGACATAGTCTTTGCATTCGTAATTGGTCTTTTCGTAGAGCTGGCGATAATGTTCTGCCACTTCTGGGTCCTGGAAGATATGATCATAATGTTTTTCGTCAGAAGAAAAAGAGTCAATTTCCCCATTAATTTCTATGTTTATTGGAGCAAGCTTTTCGTTAACTGAATGAATAGAGGATGAAGCTGATTCTTCAGCACTTGCTGTTGAAGATGATCCGTAGATGTTGGACGCTTTTTTCCTGAATGTGTCAAACAATCCCATTAGTTATAGTGTCGTGAAATTTTGCAGCCAAAAAATGCGTGAAGTTCCTGGTGCCTGAAGAGAATCTGGGAATAAAAGCCTTCTTACTTCATCCTTGACAATATTGATGCCTTATATATGAAACTCTTTGCAAGATACAAGCCACCTACCATAAGGTGTGAACAAAGATGAATGAATGAACTCGAGCAGCCACAACACGCAATAAGGCATCTTCAAGTATGGTACCGAGAATTTATAACTATTACCGCTTTGCATAATGGAGCCACGATTAAGGATATTAGAATCACGATGAATCTGTTTCTTAGTCACAACCGATATGAATCTGTTATCTGAGTATCGAAAATGAGAAATTTCTTACTTGGATCCAGTGATGTTCTCTTGACTGTGATAACCTAGAGAGTGGGAGATAGTGCGATATTAAGGGTATTCCATCCACATCCAGCATGCAGCCCACTGCAACCAAATTACTAACTTGGCATTGATATCTTTCGCTGCATCGGTGATATTACAAGCTTTCTTTCCGGCTAAAACGAACCGCATTTCTAATCAGGGGGTATCGTAAAAGAAAGAAAATATATTCGTCACCTCTAATACCCAAACGATACTGTACTTAACAAAGGTGTTCTTTTTAGCTTCACCTCTACGGGAGTTTCTGAAATTGTTTTTGAAGTGTGTTGTTGGTATTTAGGCGCAAAAATGGTATAGCGTGAGTGATATCTACGTCAATATTTGCCAATTTTGTTTGAAATTGACGAAGAGATTCGTAATCGACACAGTCTATGTGTCTAAGAACTCTTAAGTGCCTTTGCATTTGAGGTTGAAATTTTGATAGACCCATGCAAGGAGAGTTATTTGCATCTTAGAGAGCAGACGTGTATACCTCTTTCATTGGTCAGATGGCAAAGACCACGAAGATTAACATAGAATTCAGGTACCAACGTTTGTATCCTCATTGTTTCTAACTTTATATACTCATGAGCATAATGCTGGACACGTCTTTTAGTTTTATGGGGTTTACTCGTTTTCTCGTTTTGTTAGAATACTGTGTCCTTCTAGTCCCATTTTTGTTAGATGCATGCGGGTGCTGCGGTGGATGGAGTCCTCTTGCCGTGTTCCTTTGTTCTCTTGATATAAAGATGGGTTAAGGCTCATTTCCTTTACTAACTAGCTCTCGTGTAGCTGTGAAGCATGGAAAACTGCGAATTTAAATCCTCAATGGTCAACTATTTCTCAATTTGGCTGCAAAAGTTGAGCTATGTCTCTTCAGTCATCGCTTTTATGATTTAGATACTTAATGATAGGAAGAAAGAAAAAAGAAAAGAGAAATAAAAACATCTTGAAGAACCCTACTCAGGACAAGAGAAATAAGAGATGTACCCCAAAGACATGATAACTCTCTCTTTTAGCATCATTCCTGAATGAACTCTGTATTGAAGACAAAACCATGGAGCTGCTAACACTATTGGATGCATTGGTTCAGGTGATTTAGTTGCCTTGGTAGTCATTTGGTTTGCTGGTGTATTGGTTTTTGGTTCATGCTTCTGAAGACCTTACCTTTTTCTATAGACCAATTTCAAGGCTTGTTGTAATGTATACTTTGCTTTGAGGAGCTTCAGTTGTATATAGGCCAGTTGTGTAAAGCTTTTTCCGTAGAAAAACCTATACCGCTACTTCAGGTGAGGGAATCTCGCTGTCTCCAGATTTGAGAAGGAATACTCAGTAATGGGGTATATGTTATGCTAGGTTTCGTCAAGGAATTCGGTTCACCGTAGATGGGACGGTTCAAGTCATTTGCTTTACAATAACAGTCATTTTCACTTAGGTGAAAGAGTGAGGTGTGTTAGAGAACACGAACATAGAATCTATTCCTATTAGTGATGATAATAAAAGTATATGTTATATCACTCTTAGCCTTGCAGAAAAAGAGATAATTGTATGGCCAGATTTATAGATGCTGCTAAGCAGTATTGCTCAGACTAAGTGTGGAAACCTCCACCACCATGTTGCAACCCTGCTCGCTTCCAGTGTATTGCACGTGAGACCATTTGGTGAAAATCCCTTCCAGTTTAAGTACATAGTAGTTCACCTCAACCAGTGTTTCTGTTTTCGTGGAATGCCCACTCTTCCTTCAGGCCGGTCCATATCAGTTCGGTGCGCATGCAGCACGTTAAATTATTCGCAGCAATTTCAAAGCGCAGCACCAAACTGCACTCCGCAATGGAGCAACCACCATCCTAGAGTGGGATTTCTCGCGCAGTAATGCTTTCTACAGAGCTCAGTCATCTGGCTACCGTTGTGCTCAAAGATCATGCAATACAACACAGCTCCCACTCCACTCCCAAACTAGGCATTGTTTGCCACCAACAAAGCAAGCAGCTGAAGCTTCCTGCGCACAAGTAATTTAAGCGAAATACTCCGCCGTTGCCTCCAGCATGGCAAATTGAAATCCGGCGTGCCCACTTCAAAAAAAAAAATCCGCCTCTTTATCGCAAACAGCGCGCATACAGCGAATTTGAAAACACTGTGGAACAGAAACGTAGGGTACTTTCTTCCAACACCACACTCTTCCCCTTAGCAACCCCACCTCGCCCACCACCAAACCATGGATGAAACATTAATCTCCACGATCAACAAGCTTCAGGATGCGTTGGCTCCACTTGGCGGCGGCTCGTCGTCTCCTGTGGACTTGCCGCAAATAACCGTTGTGGGATCTCAGTCGTCTGGTAAATCCTCGGTACTTGAGAACATTGTCGGCCGTGATTTCCTCCCTAGAGGTACCGGTATTGTCACCAGAAGACCCCTTGTCCTCCAATTGATCAACAAGCGTCACCACAAGTCGCAAGATGGCGCGTCGTCGGCGGTCAACGCCGACTTGCTTGACCTCGCCACCACGAACGATAAGGGCGAGAAATCTGAAAACAACGCCGAGGAGTGGGGTGAATTCCTCCATTTGCCCAACAAGAAGTTTTACAACTTTGAGGACATCAGACACGAGATTGTGCGTGAGACCGACGCCAAGACAGGTAAGAACTTGGGTATTTCGCCTGTCCCCATCAACTTGCGGATCTACTCGCCTCACGTGTTGACCTTGACGTTGGTGGATTTGCCCGGATTGACTAAGGTTCCTGTGGGAGATCAGCCAAAGGATATTGAGAAGCAGATTCGGGAGATGATTATGAAGTTTATCTCCAAGCCTAACGCTATTATTTTGTCAGTGAATGCGGCAAACACAGATTTGGCCAACTCCGACGGATTGAAATTGGCCCGTGAAGTAGACCCAGAAGGCTCGCGTACCATCGGTGTGTTGACAAAGGTTGATTTGATGGACCAAGGTACAGATGTAATTGATATTTTGGCCGGCCGTGTTATTCCGCTCCGGTTCGGATACGTCCCTGTGATAAATAGAGGACAGAAGGATATCGAGACGAAGAAAACAATTAGAGACGCGTTAAAGGATGAGCAGAACTTCTTTGAAAGCCACCCATCGTACAAAGCCAAGGCCCATTACTGCGGTACCCCGTACTTGGCCAAGAAGTTGAACGGAATCTTGTTACACCACATCAAGAGCACACTCCCAGACATCAAAATGAGAATTGAACACTCGCTCAAAAAGTATCAGAACGAATTGTCGATGTTGGGCCCAGAGATGAGCGAAAGCCCAACCCTGATTGCCCTCAGCATGATTACAAACTTCACCAAGGACTATACTGGAATCTTGAGTGGTGAATCGAAAGAAATGAGCTCGCAGGAGTTAAGTGGAGGTGCAAGAATCTCGTATGTTTTCCACGAGATTTTCAAGAACGGTATCCAATCGTTAGATCCTTTCGACCAAATCAAAGACGCTGACATCCGTACCATTATGCACAACACCAGTGGATCTGCACCGTCCCTTTTCGTTGGGACTCAAGCATTTGAAGTGTTGGTGAAACAGCAAATTCACAGAATGGAGGAACCTCTGGTTCGCTGTATCAACTTGGTCTTTGACGAATTGGTACGGATTCTTTCTCAGATCATTAGCCAGCCACAATACTCCCGGTACCCTGCGTTGAAGGAGAACTTGAGCCAGTGTTTCATTCAATTTTTGAGAGAGGAGTTGATTCCAACCAATAAGTTTGTGGTTGATATCATCAACTCGGAAGAAACGTATGTAAACACTGCGCACCCGGACTTGTTAAAGGGTTCGGAGGCCATGGCCATTGTCGAAGAAAAATTCCACCCCAAGCCACAATTGGCTGTCGATCCCAAGACGGGGAAGCCATTGCCACCAAATATGCAGACACAAGCCCAGCAACAACCGAAATCCCCCGATGACGGCAGTAATGGATTCTTTGGAGGATTTTTCAGTTCTAAGAACAAAAAGAGATTACAACAGATGGAGGCTCCACCACCAGTGCTCAGAGCCACAGGACAAATGTCGGAGAGAGAAACAATGGAAACTGAAGTTATCAAGTTGCTCATCTCGTCATACTATAATATTGTGAAGAGGTCGGTTTCAGACATTGTACCGAAGGCAATTATGTTGAAGTTGATTGTGAAATCCAAGGACACCATCCAGAAGGAATTATTGGAGAAATTGTACAACTCGCCAGATTTGGCCGGCTTGGTGAAGGAGAACGAGCTCACAGTGCAAAAGAGAAAGGAGTGTATAAAGATGGTTGAGGTTTTGAGAAACGCCAGTGAAATTGTGTCGAGTGTCTAGATTTTAGCAGCGAGATCTGGAGCTATTGTTTAGATGCCAGGACTAGGCTTATTAGCAGATTCGCGTGTGTTTAGAGTAATATAACTTTAAAATTAAATCAGTTCCATGGTAGTGTTCACTATGTAGTAGCTTATCGGTGACTTCCTACTTTCCCTGTTGGGCCAGTTGTGACTCTCAACTCTTGAATGAGGAGTTACTTCTACAGTGCTTAAGCGATAATAACGCTTGTCCATCGGCTGCAGCGCTCTGCTTTGCCGAGTTGTACCATACAGGACACAGTTATTGTGCTTTACGAAACAATATGCCAGCCCTAAGATCCAAAGTTAGCCGAACCAACCAGGTGTAGCCTCCAGTGTACCAAAACTGCCTTGTAAAGTGACTGACACCCCATACACGCCACGTATGAACTATGCTGATCTGTGGGTGCACATGATTGTGCGCTTGTCCGACCGTTGAGTAGATGTTTGCTCTTTTGGGTAAAACGCCAGGGCTACTGTGCACAACTAAAGCTGATTCGCAGTCATATAAGATCAAAAAAAATTTTCAGAACTAGTCACTCATACCGCTCCTTACTCCCCATCGTCTGACAACACTACCTCTCGAGCTCCAATCAGAGTCGCCCAGCAGCCGTCTGTATCACTCCAAGAGCTCTCTCCCAATCCTCAACTATCCTCGCAGAGAATAAAGAAATCACCTTTCTTTACACTCCGCTCCGTCCAGCAAAGCTGTCTATCGCATCCGCATCTGTATCCGTGTAATTTTATGCTGCAGAAAGAACCACGACGTTTGACCTCCAAGACATTGATTAAACCCGGATAACAGAACTAATTGACACACATCCTTGAAACATATCCCACGAAAGGCTACACACGTACCTTTACAATTTCTTCCCAGTTCACCTACTAGAAATTTTTCCACCATAACCTCCGCACAAATTTGCTGACATCGCTTACACTCGGTTGTCCTCCCCCTTCCACCAGTGTAACATCCTCACCACGTCATTGTAATTAATTATCTTGAAACGTTTCTTGCTACTTCTCTCTTCGTTTCATCCCCCCCGATATTAATTACTACAGCTTGCTGTACAAGAGTAAGTTTCAAATCACTACCAAAGAACCAAATAAAAGGAAGAAAACACCTTAAGAACCATACCTGAAACATTTGAAAAACACAAAACTCACTAAAAAAAAAAGTCTACCAGAAAAAAAAAGCAAAAAAAAAGAATAAGAAAATGGTTGCACCAGCTTATATTGAAGATTCCTACTCGGATCCAGTCTTATCTGCCAACTTGGACTCTACGTTTGCCTTCGAAGGTCCAGAAAAGCTTCTTGAGTTGTGGTTTTATGACTCGGAGTCAGCCACTCCTGGCGAGGAAGGGTTGCGCGCCATCCCATTGGAGAAATGGGTGCAAGTTTTGGATTTGGTGAGCTGCAAAATATTGTCGATGAAATCCACACCCACTGTAGACGCCTACTTGCTCTCTGAATCGTCGTTGTTTGTGTTTCGCCACAAGATCATTCTCAAGACCTGTGGCACAACCACCACCTTGGCTTGTCTCGACAAGGTTTTCGAATTGGTGTGCAAGTTTGTGGACTCCACCTACAAGAGCACGGCAGCTTCGCGGATTTTTTATTCGAGACGGTGTTTCATGTTTCCCTTGAAACAAAAACACGTGCACCGTGATTGGAAGCACGAGGTTTCGTTGTTGAACAAGTATTTTTTGAACGGCAAGTCGTACGTTGTTGGTGATTTCAGCAGCGATGACCACTGGTACTTGTATTTGGGAGGCGGTTCTCCTCTGGATGCTGTTGCCAACGGTACCGCTGACGGATCTGCTGACCAAACATTTGAAATCCTCATGACGGAATTGAACCCAACCAAAGCCAAAAACTTTGTCACTTCCAGACAACCAGGAGACGAATCCTTGAGCGGAAACTCGGACTTGGGCCACGATATGGGTATCGAAACTATGGCGCACACGGACTTGGATAAGATTTTCCGTGCGGATGATCAAGTTGCTTGTGCTCCACTCACCCAATTGCCTTCGCCAACGATCTCTGAAAATTTGGAATATGGAGACGGGGACGTCTACGCAAACGACGACGGCAATGCAAACGTGGACACCAAGAATGGCAGCAAGCGGACCAAGTACGAGTTTATCCACGACGCCTTCTCATTCGCGCCCTGTGGGTTTTCGTCAAACCTGATCTCACGTGCAGGATACTACTACACCTTGCACATCACTCCAGAAAGCGGATGGCTGTATGCATCATTTGAAACAAACTACCCGTTCCACCAATCCGACACTGTCAGCATCACAGATGTGTTACATCGGGTGTTGGAGATTTTCGAACCGGGTAAGTTTTCAGCTACATTGATCTCGGATGGTGTTGAAGACAAGGAGATCTTGGCCAACTTTGAAGCTTTGGCAGAATGTGCACCCGTTTTGCAACTGCGCTACAACTACGAGAAAAAGGAAAAGGTGTTGTACGACTTGAAAAACAGCTACAAGTTGTTATACTTGAATTTCACCAAATCCAGCCGGTGATCTGTGGGGAGTATTGGGGGATACTACGGCGCAAGCAGTAGTACTTTACTCATCTATAGGAATAAATAAAACCGGTAAAAACTGCGCGCGTATTTTTCTCTCTGACAATAAGCTACCTTAACGGACTTATTGCCGAGACACAACTCCGAGACCCTCAGGCAGGATGGATGTCCCGGAAAAAAAAATAGAAGACGCACAAAGATTTGAGCTCGCTGAAAAATCTACACCCAGAAAACTGGCAAATACGTGAATAAATATGTATTCAACAACTTCCACATATGTACAATAAAACCTAAGTTGCTTATTTGAACTTCTTTCCGAACAAGATAACCTGCAATTGGTCGTACATGGAGATGACACCGGCACCGGCAACACCTCTCAAGATGTTAGCACCACATCCCTTGAACAAGGACTTGACACCCTCAGCGGCAACAACCTTTCTGGCACAGTCGATGGCACCGTTGTACTTAACGGCTTGACCAGAGGTCATCATCATTCTTCTTCTGACAGTGTCCAATGGGTAAGAGGCAGTAGAAGCACCAGTGGTAACAGCCCAACCAAGCAAGAAAGAGGCCAAGAAGGAACCCTCCAATGGACCAACCAAGACAACAGGCTTCAAGGAGTCGTACAAACCGAAGTACAAACCTCTGTAGACAACAATACCAATAACAGATGGACCGAAACCTCTGTACAAACCGGCAATACCGTCGGAAGCCAAGGTCTTCTTGTAGACATCGAACAAACCGTTGAATTCTCTGGCACCGTCACCCTTGGAAGACTTAGCGTCGTTAGCCAATCTAGTTCTGGCGTAGTCCAAGGAGTAGACGAAAGCCAAAGAGGTGGCACCGGCAAGACCACCAGAGGCCAAGTTACCGGCAAACCACTTCCAGTAACCCTCATCCTTCTTGAAACCGAAGAGAGCCTTGAACTTGTCCTTGAAGGCAAAGTTCAAAGCCTGGGTTGGGAAGTATCTGATAACGTTGGCAGTGTTACCTCTCCAGAAAGAACCAACACCTTCCTCGGCGGCGGTTCTCTTGAAACACTCAACGATACCGTCGTACTTACGGGCCAAACGACCTTGCTTGATCATTTCATCCTGGTTTTGGATCAACAACTTAACTCTCTCAATTGGAGCAGCTGCGGTCTTGGAGACGGCGGCGGAAACACCACCCATCAAGAAGTCGATGAGGAAAGTAGAATCAGAACCCATTGTTACTTAATTTATTGAATAGATATATGGACAAATAATCTGTAGAGAAAAAAAAAAAGATTCCTTCTGTAAAAATCTTTTGGGCTCTGGAAAGGGGCTGCCTATATATATATCGTTGTGTTCGCGATCGTCCAGGAATGGCTCTTTGTCTGATTGGCTGGATGGGAAAATTTTCACCTCCGGGTAAATTGGCAAGGCGGTTACTCTCGGACCCCGGTGGGCCCGATAATGGATTGTTTTGCTCGGTTAAATTCTCGAGAAATTGTCCGTTCGGTCTCTAACGTATGCACTATGCGTTTCTAACGAGATTGGGCCATAAGACCCATTTTTAAGTGCCACTACTGGTGGTGATCGGTCCTCACTGGCTTCGGTCTTGCGAGTGTGCGACACACCGTATTGCGACTCGAAATGTTCCTGCACGCGATATGCAATGGGAAAAGTCGGAAACGCGTGTGCGGGATTTCTTTTTGCAGCATTGTATATGAAAAAGAGAGAGAAGTGCGTTTCTAACGAAAGAACAAAGTGTTGAACAAACAACGTAGATTCGCTAGAGAAAAATGCCATTGGGCCCCACTACTGTAGCCACGACTGCTGTCGCCACAATTTATCATTTTTTTGTAGCCCAATTGACCTTAATTAGCTCATTGTAGCTAGGTACACATGTGGTTGCTGTCAATTGGTATGGGGAAAATTTCTTTTCATTGATTGTTTAGAGCCGTGCTTGCAGAAGACATGCATATCGAGTCGGCTGCAAAAATTAATCATGACCCGTTGAAGACGTAACAAGCTGAATCAAAAAAAGAATGACTTTGCCTAGCCAGCGGTGCTCACTGTACTTTTGTATGTATGATCCATGACCCGTAAATTCCTACCTGTACTTTTAGGCCGATCACCAGAATGCCCCCCCCCCCGGAGGAGGATGTGCAAAACAACAGGCTAGAGACCAATACTGTGGCTCACCCGATGCCAATTTGGCAAAACCTACAAAACAACTTTATACGCGGCAAACCCAATCAATGGAATGAGCTCTGGCTACTCGATGTTATCATAGTTTCTTTTCAATATACTACATGTATTATCTACCCCTATCGTCCGATACTCGCGACACAAGCGATTGTGCCGTTTCTAACTCCGGCAACTCCACCGAGGTCCTTATGTGCGAAAGGCGTCTCTCGTTTGAGATTTTGGATGCTCTTCTCTGGTTCTCTTCGAAATCAAACTCGTCCAATGGAATTTCTTCTGTGTTTACATTCGATAAGTCTTCTCCACCATTGTACTGATCAATGAGCGATCCATTGTCGTAGAAAGATTTGACGTTTGATTGTCTTTTAAAAATGTCCAACACAGATTTACGTTTGGTTGGCGATGTATGGTTGCTGCCACTAGGTTCCGCAACATGCCGCTTGACCATCGTTTCATTAGGCACAAATTTGGGAACCCCGTGGCTATCTGGACTGCCTATTATATCCTCATGTCTCAGCCCCACAACCACACTGTGTCGTCTTGTAGAAGTTGTGGTATCGGCATTCACAGCTGAACTTTGACCTTGCAGGAACCCTGGCAGGAAATGCTTGCGATCGTCACTTTCAGTCAGTGGAGTCATAGACTTTTTGTAGTCCTTGCTCATGCTCATTCTCAGAACTACATCACTTGAGTACTTGGAGATCTTGGGCCGATCAGGGTCGGTAGGATCATAGTCGCTCGGATAAACAGCAAAATCGCCATTGTAAACACACTCACGAATGATATCGATGTCTTTAGGCCAAAACATTTTTTGAATGAAATCGTAGATAAACCGTGGCATCAAACAAGCCAAAACTCCAATAAATGTACACGCCCAGAACGGTCCATTCTGAAACAACTCAGAACCAGCACGATAAAACTCACCGGCACTAGTCAACACCGACGACCACACAATTGTCCAAAAGTAAACAATAAAAATGGAAAATGCAACAATGGCACTTGACAACCAGTCCCACCGGTACTGGTGGAATAAAATGTACAAGTTACATGAAACACATGAGATACAAATCACAACAGCACCCATCCAGAATCTATGGTCGATTTGGAGCCCATTGAAACCGGAGAATGCGACACGGTAAAGCAAGTAGGGGAAGAAGAATGAAATGGCAGACTGGTACACACCATCTACCATATACACCCAGAATTTTGTAACAGTCCACTCCGAGCGAATGATTCCCGTCCTGTACAATTGAGGAACTAACATCGAAACAACGCCATCAACATCCTGGTCAAAAACACACAAGAAAATAACGGGAAGCGATGTGAATGCCAAATTGTAGAACGTCAAATACGTAAACTCAAACAAATAGGTACCGTCAAAATCACTGTAGACACCGTACCAGAACAAGGCAAGCGAGAAAATAACATTCTTGTAGAAGAAACTTGGAATCATTTCACTGAACCGCTTATACGACCACCGGCCATGCGCCAAAAGCAACTTCACTAAAAACCGGAATTGACCGATAGCATAATCTGAAGACATCACAGCTTGACGACCCTCTTCTCCAGCAATACCCACCCCGACATCAGCTGCTTGGATCATTGCCACGTCGTTAGAACCATCTCCAATAGCCAACGTCATAACGTCCAATGTATCCTTGACCAACTTCACAACAGCAGCCTTCTGGGCAGGAGAAACACGACAACACAATACAGCTTTGCACTGTTTGCACAAAAGTAAAAACTTACGTTTGGTTTCTGGGTCCAACAAAGCAGTTTTTAATGCGTCACCATCAATGACGACACCAAATCCTTCATTGGGCGGAGAATGATCAGCCATTGCTGCTTCAAGCTCTTCATAGGAGCCATCCATTTGAAAGTAAACAGACAAGTACTTGGAAATGAGCATATCGACGAGTTCAGCATCTGTAAGCTTAACATCCACCAGTATACCGTATTTTTCTCTCTCCACAGGGTCGAGCGATGTCTTCAACACCAATAATTCCATATCGTTACCCAATAAATTACACGAGAATCCAATATTGATTGCAGTCTCAACTTTGTCTCCTGTTAGCACCCAGAGCTTGATACCTGCTTGGCCTAAAATGGCGATGGAATCAGGCACACCGTCCTGTAATCTATCCTCGATAGCGGTTCCTCCAAGTAACACCAACTCACGCTCGACAGAATCTGCCACTGCCTCCATTTTTTCTTCTCTCTTATCCAAAGAAGACGCGGCTTCGTGGTGACGACGACTCCATTCAACATATTGTGACCATGTCAATTCTCTCTGGGCTATACATAACGTTCTAAGACCCTCCACTGCATATTCTTCCAAATGTTTTGCAGTGCTTTCTAGGAGCGCCTTGTTGTTTTTCAGTTTCGATAATCTGTCATAAATGATTGAATCTGCTCCTTTGCAAATAAGCAAAACAGTAGGTTCGTCATTGGACCCTTCTGCTGGTGGAATCTTCACGATACAACTCATTCTCTTTCTTGTTGAGTTAAATTCAAGTGTGTTGAGAATCTGGTATTCCTTTCTTTCTCCTTGAATATTGAGAATAAGACCCTTTTTGGTCGTGCCGCTAAATTCAAAGCCTACAGACCGTGCAGTAGCAACTAATGCAGCTTCATCTGGTGATTGAGCTTTTAACATTTGTTTGCGAGGGTTTTTGGGATCTTCTTCTGTAAGAACCGAGTGACAGAGAGCAAGGCAGAGCATGAAATGCTCATTGGAGTCTTTCTGGTCATCACCACGGTTCCCTTGTAAGTCCTGTACGAAATCTGACGAGATAAATGTCAATTCGTCTTCATACACGCTGACCTCGTTACTATGAGATAATTCCCGGAGCATATCAATCATGGCAACTTTATCCTTCTCGATGAGTTCTCTCTCTCTGACGGCCTCGGTCTCCACATCGATACCTTGACGTTTACGTAACCCTGCAAGTGCCTCTGTATAAGCTCTTCCGTAGCTGACCCCATTTACGGTACATTTCTTGAATTCCATCACATTTTGCGTAAGGGTTCCGGTCTTGTCACTGAAAATGTACTCAATCTGTCCCAAATCATCAGATATACTCCAGGATTTGGGTGTGCAAGGATAATCCAATCTCGAGTAGTACATACCAATGTCGCTGTAAATGAAGAATGCCTGAGCAGTCTTGATGATTTCGATGGTGATGTATAACGAAATTGGAACAAGTGACTGGTACAAGATGAGTGCCACGAAGAATGCTACCAACCCGTTTTTCCATGGTGGGCCAGCTATGGTTCCAAACTCAAAATAGTCCCGAGACAGCGGGTTTTTAGTATAGTAGAAACCATTAACAATTCCCGAGACAAAGCACATGACAAACAAAAGAGCAAAGTTGAGGTAAATGTAGTGATTCAACTCACGAGATATTCTCGATTGCTTTGTTGGAGTGACACCAGCATTGAGCATGATCTTGGTGTCATCACCTGTAAATACCACAATTCCAATCACCCATTTTGTGTTTCTCAAGGTGCAACCTCTCAAGAGAATGTTGTTAATGGTCACGGGTTCTTGTGCTTGGTTGTCTTCATCGGCATCCGTATCCATGATGTCTTTTGGAGTATATTTCAAGTTTCCCTGGTAAGAGTATAAATTTGCGTGTGGACCCTCACTGTTGATTTCAAAGTCATGATTCAACAAGTCGTCCGCCCGCTTGATATCTGTGCCGTATTTGAGAGCTTGTCTCACTTTGAGGTTTGTTTCTCCGTCCAAGTTTTTCGTTTCCACGTAACAACAGTTATCATCGTCGCTAGTGGAGAGGATAATCACGTCTGCTGGGATCTCATCGTTATTGTAAATGCGTAGAATGTCCCCTACGCGCACGTCTTTCCAGTATTTTCGTGCAAATTTGAGTTCTCTTGCGGTCGCATCGATTGAACGGCGGGACGGGTTTATTGACCTCCGCATATCTGTCGATTTTCTTCCACCCATAGACCTTCTTATATCGTGCGATGTTCTATCAATTGACATTCTGTTGTCGAACGGGTTCTCAACTGCAGCCAAACTATCGAAACTTTTTCTTCCGCTCTCTTGGACTGCGGATTTATGCTTATCTCTCTCCTTTTGTGCTCTTCCCTCCTTTGTGAGGTTTGTTTTTGCCTTTCCTACTGCTTTGAAGAGTTGTCTGGTGTTCCACTTCTTAAATCGCCGCCATAATGATACGGTTTCGTCGCTCACGTTATTGTTGACGTACTTCTGGCTATCTTCGCTTGCGTTGACAAGGATGTGTGCCGGCTGATTGTTTACTTCCATATCTGTGGCGGTTCTTCTCGAGTCTTCTATGGCGTCCTTGATGGATGTGATGATGACAATGGCGATAAGTGGTACCGCTCCTAGTGTTGGGTTTGGTACTCCAAATATGTTGAAAAATCCCATCACAATCATCGTCAAGAAATAAACGTTGGCCACATTCGAGTAGAACTGGTTGAAGATATTTTTGGGCAAAAATGACAATGGCGTATACTTTGTTGTTCTGATTTTGTTTCTTGGGTAATCTGTGTCTGGTTTGTTGGTTTCTGGGTCGATCATCTCTTCCGGGAGTTGACGGTTGAACACCACGAGTCGCTTTTCAGTACGGCGGTCTGTAGGTTCGAGAGGTTCGTTTGAGTCCTCGTCTCCAGACTCTGCGTCTGAGTCTTGCGGAGAATCCGTTCTTGGTTTCCGTATTTTCGAGTTGTCGCGTGAGGGCCGCGAATGCTTACGGGAGCCAAATCTGGAACCCGAAATTGAGCCCGACCCGGACCCAGACCTGGACCCAGAGCCGGAGCCCCCACTACCTCCAACACCGCCATGCAAAAGACCCTTGAGGGTTTTCGATCTATTTATGTTTTCTTTACGGGGGCGGCCCTTTTTGTTCCGCGTAGTACCCCATCTGTGTCTTTTCATTGTTTCCCCATCTTCCGAGTATTCGATGGCTTCTAATGATTGTTCGTCCAAGCCGATGTCATCGAATTCATCTTCGTTTTTCGTGTCGTTTCTCGGATTCCTCCCGGCAAACAGCACCTTATGGTGGAAATCTCCCTCATCGGCAAACGGCGACCGAGGAGGTGCTGACTTGTCGTAAACCTGGTCTTCCATGATAGTTGCACTGTCCATAAAGGGCGAAGTGATAATTTTTTGCTTGCTCAGGCCCGCGCTGGCCACCGCAGTTGATGCCAGAGACGAGCTCTCGGCAGGCAATTTGAATCGCAACGAGTGCTGTCTCGATGCCGGCGCAGACCCGCTTGCCGTCGGGGACGTAACTACGGGCTTGAAATCAAACCGCTTGTTATCAATGTTGAGGTTGGGCGTAGGCATCGCGCTCGCAAACGACTCGGTGTCCGACACTTCGGACGTCGTGTTGTAAGAGTAGTGGTGTCCATTAGAGGTGGGAGACGACGGCGAAATGTACCCGCTGTGTCTTGCGTTGCCGCCAACGTGTCCATTGGAATGCCTGTTGCCATTCACATGGCCAGCTCCGCCCGTCGTCCTTCCATTGTGGTCCCCCGTATTGGCAGACGTAAACGAAGAGTCGTCTTCCGTGTGATTTCGCGTACTGAAGCTCTCATCCGCACCTGCCGTGATTTCGGATTGATCCATAAACGGCGACTTGTTCTCCATGATGAGCCAGTGGATAAGTGGCGTCCGTCCTTTGGCGTGTGTCTACGAAGTACAAAAAGCCGAAGAAGACGTACTGGTGCTGAAAAGCAAATCCAAATGGTGATTCTAATCCGTAAGGAGCTACCCTTCCGTACTTTTTTTTTTTTTTTTTTTTTTTTCTCTTTTTTAATCTTTAGGTTCACACTTGGCTGTTTCAAGCTCGCCCACTGAAAAGATGTTAACAAGGTTTAC
>PPIY02000063.1:0-37059 GCA_003707405.2 Dujonia schatavii | reverse complement strand
TTTCTCCTTTTTTTTTTTTTTTTTTTTTTTTTTTTTTCCGGCTGATTAAAAAGGTTGCAGATGTATGCACGAGCCTGTTATTGGTTGATGTTTTTTTTTGCACCCAATTTAGGAGTAGTTTTACAAACTTTTTATCCGTTTCCGTATTCATTAATACTGTTAATTTCTTCGCCTATAATACCTATACAAATACAGAGCCCCCTGTGGATGGCTTTCTGTGACTTAGTCCAGAAACTAACTCGTCCTTGTTCGGTTCTAAGTCGTTGATGGTTTCCTCATCGATACTTCCATCAAACAGTCGGTCAAAGTTAACCCTCCCGCTGGCATGTGCTGTAGTGTCAAAATGTAAATACAGATTTTTACTCTTAATGTTGGAGGGCGATAATACTGTTGAGCCTTCCTCTTCTCCGAGATAACGCAATACATGCTTAAAAACTAGCTCCTTCACATCGTACCCCCACAAATTGTCCAAGTGCTCGTGGTTAGGCACTGCTTGTGTTGTTGTTGTTTCGAGGGGTAATTGCGAGCGCATCACGTCAATATCAACCAACGAGTCCGAATCCCCATATATAATGTGAATAGGAACCTTGATGTTTTTGAGAGGGTAGTAGATTGGGTTCAAACCAGAAATGGATGACTCCGAGTCCTTGAACATTTGAAACTTTTTCGATGAAATCACTTGAAACCAATGCACCACACACTTCACTGAAGTTGTTGAGTACAAGTGCGCGTACAGGGCCAATTTCTGCATCTTTGTGATATTGTGCAGCTTCCAGTTGAATAACATGTAATTGGATATGTCAATCATGGTGTCAAAGAATGGCGGGTACATTAATTTCTGCCAAAGAAGGACGCTTGGCATGAGCACCTTGCGCAGGAATAAGATATACACTAGCGACGGAGACGCCTTGAGCAAGATGTCCAAAAGCCTAGAGTAAAGTCCATGCGGAGTGGTGGCGGGCGAAATAGCAATCATCTTATCAATCTTATCCTTCAAGTCACTGTTGATGGAAATGCTGGCAAACGCCTGTGCAGACCCCTGGGAAAAGCCAATGTATGTGAGTTTCTGTGCGTGGGTCTCCTTCAAGATATAGTCGATGGTGTTGGGAATGTCAAAGAGAGAGAATTCGTCCAAAGAAAAATCCCAAAACTTTTCCGAGTTAGTCTTGTAAAACAAATGCTTTTGAGAATACTTGTTCCCTCTGTTGTTGCCTAACCACACGTCGTATCCCAAGTCGTACAACAAAAATGGCAAATTCAAGTGGCGCTCGAGCATGGTGACCCAAATATCGCTGCTCATAAGAAGCCCATGGTGCAAATACACAACTTTACCGTTGCGGGCTATGTGGCTCCTTGGCCGAACAATCCGGTGCACAGTCAATAAGTAGTTGTCGCTTGTCTTGACAATGTGGGATTCCACGTCGTATCCAAAGAGCGAGCAGTTTGTTTGGAAGTCTGGGCTATTGAGCAAATCGATCATGAGATGGTATTTTTCATCTTCAAACGTCTCCCCAGTGGAGTTGACGGAGGAGGCGCTGCTGCTATTGGCGACTGTACTGTGTCCGCTCCTCAAATGCCTCAAATAGCGATACTGGGGGGTCTCTTCGAGGTTGTTAGAACCCCAGCCGATGATTTTAATTGGGTTGCTAGTAAAGCTGTACACAGACTTGACCGCAATAGTGAAAACTCCAATCACAGGTTTCGGGAGAAGGAGGGAGATGAGAGACACGAGATACTCTATCCAGGCAAGTGTGATGGAAATTAGTATGAGGGGCCATTCCACAAGCGATAGTCTCCCAAGAAACGGAATTGCCATAGTGTGCTGTGTTACGAGACGGGGTGAAGCAACGCGTTCAAGGACTCAATTATGGATGGAAGAAGAACCCAAATCCAATTTGCACATGAAGGAACGATAACAGCAAGCGCAACAAAACGTGCGCGTGACCATGATCACGAGGCTTCCGTGGAAAGTATGGAGACTTTCCCCTGTCACCATGCAGGAACAAACTGCTTGCAATTACAGGCGAAGGACGAAAGAAAAATTATGAGGCGGAAAAATACCACATGCACGTCCTGGTCGCATAAGACACTTGCGTGCTTAGCAAGGCTCAGATGCTCAGTTGCTCGCATTTTGTACTGCCAGGTACATTTGTGAATCTGTCATGGTGGGCTCAATAGAACAACCCAGCTGGACGATTGCATAGAGCATATGCCTCGGTGTAAGGAAGATAAACCGCCGCAGTGGTGAGCTGCTAAATTTGCTGCGACACGTTTCTACAAATCATTTGTATGGAGTAGCCCAAATCAAGCAAAGTAAGGCAGTAACGAACCTTGCATCAAACTTTAATACCCTTCAATACGTCCACCCAGCTCTTGACGTTTCCGAAGCTGGGAAGTACAAAGCTAGCGGAGGGTTCTCACATAAGGGAAAGAGAGCTTGCATAAGGCACTCGGCACATATTTTTTTTCAAAGAGGTATCCAGGTGCAGCAATTAGAACAAAGCCCCACAGGAGCATAAACAGTGCCTGTAGCAAAATCTGCAAACTGATGGAGTAGATGGGACCCCTGCGATTCTACCGTGGACTAGTTACACCGATCCCGCCAGCGACGCCGTCTCATTTACACGCTAAACATGTTTACCTTTGGACGCTGGAGCCGCACAAATTTTTCAACCTCTTCCCTTAAACGGGAAAATTGCTTCAAAAATGCCAATCATACACCCAGTTCTGGCAACCTCTGCGGCTCGACGTCAAAGTCTCATCTCGTAAGGCGAGGTGATCCAGCAATTTGTTTATGTTATTGCATTCCGGTCAATTAGAAAAATGCTTGGAACACACTGCACAGCCATGCATTGTACCGTATACCCGGCATCCTTGCACACCGTCGGTTGCCAATAGTCGCAGCCAATGTATGAGTGCGATTTATGGAGTAGCAATTTCAGGCTAAATTTAACCTTTTTTTTTCAGCGCTTGTTCAATTTAATAATGAGGCTATTTTTGATTGGAGTTTAGTGCGACGAGAGGCAGTCTCGCGTAGATCCAAGTGGGGCGGATCAGTGAACATGCATTGTGCTATAAATAATAAGGGGGATGAGGTGAGCGGGGGGGAAGCAGGGTAAAAGGCAATTTTCGTCCCGACAGGGGCAAACTGATCTAAGATTATTTCTATATATATATGGGCTCAATCCTCGAGATTTTTCTGTCAGATTTGAATAAATTTTTGTTGGTCTCCATCATAGCATAGTTTTGATCCACTCCATAAAATGCAGGGCGTTTCCACATTAATCTTAAGTTTACTTTCTATTGCATCATACACAGCAGCTGCTGATGCTCCCATTTCTGCTGACTCGCCAAGAGATGCTAACTGGGTGGCTCGGTTCAACCACACCTTGAGGGGCTCTGTTACCTTTGAAACCACCGGAAACAGCACCGTTGGTGTTACTGTTGCCTTGGACACTTTCCCCGACGAAGGCGGTCCTTTCTCATATTCCGTTAACCAGAAGGCTGTTCCTGTTAATGGTACCTGTGCCGGTACCGGAGGTATTTTCAACCCGTACAATGGCTCCGTTGCTGGACTCACTTCTGCTGCCAAGGAGGTGGGTGACTTGTCAGCCAAGCATGGGGTCATTGAAGGTATCAACATCAACCTGTACTACTTTGACGAATACTTGTCGCTCGATCCTACCAGCCCTGCCTTTGTCGGTGACTTGTCGGTGGTGGTCTACTTTGCCAACCAAACCACCCTTGCCTGTGCCAACATCACAAACTCTGCTGACGACAAGTCGTCTTCCAAGAGCTCCAGTGCTGCAGGTGGCTCTAAGACTGAGTCTGGTTCAAGTTCTGAAACTGGTTCTAGTTCTGGCTCTGGTTCTGGCTCCGGTTCCGGTTCTGGCTCTGGCTCTGGTTCCAGCTCTGGCTCTGGCTCTGGACACTCCTCTTCCTCCTCTAAGGCCGCGGCTGGATCAGTTGGTCAATATGGAGTTGCATCTGTTCTCTCTGTAGGACTTGTTAGCGCCTTAATCTCCTTCTTGTAAGTGGTCGCTACAATATAATATAATGCAATTAATAAATGAATTGAATAAAAAAAAAAAAAAAAAAACTTTTTCGAATCTCGGGTAAGTACAATGGCTGCAATTTTTACGAAGCTGGCTGCATACGCAGCGCATCTATTTTGAGTTTTGACGGGATGTCACGAGATGGCAGCGTGGACAGTTACCGTTACCAAGTCCATTGATTGGTTGATTTCCTGTGAAACCATATTCTTTCTCGGCGCTTGACTACCAGTTTTGCCAGGATTAGCCTCTCTGAAAGGGATTGTATTCTTGCAAGGCATCGGCATTTGAGTCTTGCAAGCCCTGTATGCGCGCTGCTCGAGCGGTTACTCTTGTCTCTACAAAATGGTTATTCTCCTCATCGCATCGCATCGTCGCACATATCTCGATGATGTGAGCTTGTATTCGCTACATCGCCCCAGCATTCTCTTCCATCGGAGAAAATGGGCCAATAAAATTTCACTTCGACAAGAATTCTTGGAGTATTTCTTTTCATTTCCTTTCTTTTTGCAAGAACCTTTCTATATTTTTTTTTCGGTATTTTTTTTTCGGTAATTTTTTTTCAAGAAAACTACCGCTATGCTGTAAGGAGGTCAATTTAGTGCGTTGATCTTAGCAGTTCAGCCGCCCCAATCCCACACCCCACTTTGCCCCACACCCCATTAAGATCCCGTATCCTGTTCCCGCTAAGAGACTGACCCTCCCACCATGTAGCCATGATCGACACACGGCGCAACTCTCATCATGTACACTGCTGCTCGGGTTTATTATGCCCGGGCAATCTTAAGCAAAGCACGAGAACATTTGGTCATGTAGGTGTCTCGATCGGTGGGAGTATCGTGATTTATTTTCTAGCTCCCCAAGGATTATTTTTTCACTCAAGTCTGGGGGAAGGGAAAAAAATTTTCTTATATATACACCCATGCTTCCCCACTAAAACTTATACAGTAGCACCAGAGAACCTTCAGTCAGTCAAGTGCATTGTTTTGATTCGTTTCTTTTGGTAGCTACTTTGCTTCACATTCGCAGTACGATAAGACGGTTTGCACATTGTCAAGCATGGTGTTTCCCAAATTTCTATCGGACAATTTTGTGCCGCACATGCCTCCCAAATCCACCAAGATTGTGGTGAAGGATGGACATGCAGAACCTGTAGGCAATGAGCTTGCCTCGATATCTTCGCAGCAGGAATTTCCGCAGGACTTCCAGCAGGACTTCCAGCAGTCGTCGACTGCGTTCGCATCGGAGAAGAAGGCTGCTGACTCAAAGGTGCTGGGCGGGAAGGAAGCGAACTTGTTCGATGAGGTTGACGACAACGAGGAGGAGGGAACGCCTTCCATCTACACAACGTCCACGGAAGAAAACTACAATGTGTTGCATCGGAACTTGAGGGGACGGCACGTGCAGTTGTTGGGTATTGGAGCGACGATCGGGTCTGCTCTTTTCGTGGCCATTGGTAAGGCGTTGAACAAGGGAGGACCCTTGCTGCTTTTGTTGGCGTTCATTATTTGGTCTATTCCGATTTTATGCATTACTATATCCACCGCTGAGTATGTGACGTACTTACCCATCACATCTCCGTTTGTGAGATTGGCGGGGAGATGCTGTGACGAAGCGTTGGAGGTGGCCACGGCCTGGAATTTCTGGTTTCTCTGCTGCTCGCAGATTCCGTTCGAGGTGGTCACCGTCAACACCATTATTCACTTTTGGCGCGACGACTACCTGCCTGCCATTCCGTTGGCAATCCAAACAGTATTGTATTTTATGATTAACGTGCTAGGTGTGGGACTCTACGGAGAAACAGAGTTCTGGTTGAGTATCGGCAAAGTGTTTTTGGCTTCGGGCCTTATTGTATTCACCTTTATAACCATGGTTGGTGGGAACCCAGAACACCACGCCTTTGGGTTCACCTACTGGAACAATCCTGGTGCCATGGCTGAGTATTATTCCACCGGCGATACTGGTCGCTTTCAAGGGTTTTTGGCGTGCTTGATTCAGGCGTGCTTCACCTTTGCTGGACCTGAGTATATTTCTACTGTGGCAGCTGAGACTGTGAATCCGAGAAAGACTTTACCCCTGGCATTCAAGCAAGTGTTTGTTCGGTTATCAATCTTTTTCTTGGGAGGCGCCCTCTGTGTGGGTATCTTGGTTCCTTACAATAACCCGAGATTGACTGGGTCGCTGCTTCCAGGAGCTGGCGGTTCTCCGTACGTTATTGCCATGCAAAACTTGCGAATCAAAGTTCTCCCTGACATTGTGAATGCGCTTTTGATCACCTCGGCTTTCTCTGCCGGTAACTCGTATACTTACTGTTCCTCAAGAGTGTTGTACGGATTTTCACTCTCAGGGTACGCCCCGCGGTTCCTTTCGGCAACGACAAACACTGGTATCCCCATTTATTGTGTAATGATTTCATTGTGCTGGGCACTCTTATCATTTTTACAATTGGGTGAAGGAGCGCTGCAAGTGTTGAACTGGATTATCAGTATCATCACCTCGTGCCAGTTGATCAACTTCACCGTGTTGTGCACAGTGTATGTTTTCTTCTACCGTGCACTCAAGGCACAGAACATCAGCAGAGACACATTACCGTTCAAGGGCTGGTGGCAGCCTTGGTTGGCGATTATAGGAGGAACGTCGGCATTCTGCATGATTTTCATTGCCAGTTACGAAACCTTTTTACCTGGAAACTGGAGTATAAAGAGCTTTTTGTTTCTGTATTTATTCATATTCATTGACATTGCGGTATTTGTGGGGTACAAAGTATTCCGGCGCACAAAGTGGAGAAACCCAAGTGAGGTGGACTTGGTTACTGGCCTCAGAGAAGTGGAAATTCATGAGCTGAAATTCTACGAAGAGATGCAAAGAAAGCACAAATTGGATGACGAGGGTAACGTGGTTAGAAACTGGCATGAAAAGATTACTGCGACCATTTTTGGCAGTGAGTTGTGAGCTGGCTACAGTGACTGGTCACTTGTATAAAAAATAAAACAGATATTAAATGTGTAACATTGGGATGTAGGCTGGTGATGGGGAATTATTTTTTGTCACCCCAGAGACAGTGAAGATGCTGGTGCTGGTGATCACAGATAGGTAGGATGCTGATATACATTACTGGGCTGTGTTGACCGACAGACACGGTATTGAGGGCGAATTGATTGTCATGATACAACACACGTCATATTGGAGTGCCCCACTCGAATGAAATTGTGTATTATGTATATGCGCGGCTGCAAAAGGTGGTTGCTGGAGCGTGTTCCTCCTGGCGCACATTTGCAGTATTATTGACAATATGCCCCAAGGCTGCCCTCTGTCACCAGCCAATCGCAAAGATGCGAAGCTGTAGTCGTTCCAGTTTGGGGCCACACCGTGCAGAAATTGCAACGAGGTTGCTATTCCGAATGTTTGCCGAGACTTTGTCGATTATTACTTTTACACCTAGGACTGTACAAAACCAGGGGCAGTCTCCCATTAAGGCAATGGAGAAAACACTGATGATGTCATATGGTTCTTCTCGGACTGGTGCAATCACTTCTGTCTGCATGTAGTGGGACCATGGCCCCTAACGACCGAGGTATGCATAGTCTGCTGCACGGAAATCGAGATCTGCAATAGCCTGCGCACCGTGAGTACGGTAGTACGTGGCATGTGTGAGGTATCGAGCTCATGAATCTAATGTCGATATCTACATCTGATGATGGGTGGTAATGGCCTTGATGAGGGGAAATTCTCTAGTGCTGGCTATACTAGCCAATTTGGAAACACCGCTGTCGGTGGACGCAGAGCGCGGAAATTTTAGTTCGTGGTGCATGCAAATGAAGCGGAAAACAGAGCGGTACTCTCGTAATTTCTTGGCGTTGCATGTATTTTTAGAAATAAGCCACGAAATGGGTTGATGTCAAAATGCATTCAGCCGCGGTTTGGGAAAAGCCCGGTCATTCTCCGCTGTAGCAGCGATTCAAAAATCGTATATAAAAGGTTTTTTATTCCCTTCAAACGCCAGATACATTATGCTTATCCATATAGTACCACACACATAGACACAATGCAATTCTTATCTACTGCTGCTCTTTTATCCCTCGCTTCATACATCGCTGCCGACCAAACTTTACTGCTTACTGCTGTCGGAACTGGTATCAACACACCAGTTACTTACAACGGTAAGTTTGTTGGTATCAACTCAGGCAGTACTGCTTCTTTTGTTCTTGAGGAACCAAGCGGCTACTTAAGTATTGGTGGCCAATACCTTCACATTGATACCACCGACCCAGACAAGAAGATTGTCGTTGGAGACAAGGGTGCTGCAGCTAAAGACTGGGGTATCATCGACAATCACCTCAGATTTGGCCCTACTCTTGATGCTTCCGACTTCTGGACCTGTGATGGTGCTGACGGTGCCTTCATTTCTACAATTGAATGTCTGAACAACCCAGTTAAGCTTACCTTGAACATTGGTGGTTCCGCTCCAGCCTCATCTTCTGAACCAGCTTCCTCGGCTCCAGCTTCCTCGGCCCCAGCTTCTTCGGCTCCAGCTTCTTCGGCTCCAGCTTCTTCGGCTCCAGCTTCTTCGGCTCCAGCTTCTTCGGCTCCAGCTTCTTCGGCTCCAGCTTCTTCGGCTCCAGCTTCTTCGGCTCCAGCTTCGTCTGCCGCCCCAACCCATTCGAGCAACACAGACACGGTGACTGCTTCTTCGTTTACCACATCCACTGTTTGTACCCAGTGCACTGCCCACCCATCAGTGACCACTCCAGCAACCCCCAACGGTGCTAACAAAGCTGCCATTGCCGGTGCTGCTGGTTTGGCTGCCGTCGCTGCCATGGTTCTTTAGGCGACTCTTTTGCATATTTCGTATCTAGCACCGTATTATTACTATATTTCGATTACTAAATTTTGAATACTCATCGTAGTCGTGCCCTTCTAGCGAAGCATTTGCATGCAGTCATCTGGTTTATCGGTGATGGCCCCCAACCTATATACGCTGTTACATACAGGTGATTAGGGTGTTACTGATAAGATTGTTCTCGATAACTCTTTGCCAGAAATGGTACTCGGTAGATCTATCGGCAAGATATGGGGTACATTTTCTTGGCTGCAAATCTGCAGCAGCAAAAAAACCATGCACCCTTTGTTGCAATCGTTTATTAATTTTTTTTTTCTTGTTATTTTGTTCCACCCTTCTCACTGCACTTGTTATAAACCCCCGTAACGTACTCCTTCATCTGTACATCCCACACCTCTAAAGAGTCTATTGTTCCAACCTCCCCCGCTCTCCACCCGCACCGCCATTCCTCACCCCCAATCTAACAAAAATGGAAATTCCCGCTCCGAAATGCCGTGTGCACTCTCACTGGTCCCCCAGGTTGCACTAGTGTAATAGCTGCTTTGAGCCGCCTCAGATAGACTCTCCACAGCGCTTTGTGTGATTTTTTCTGGCTGCAGCTAGTAATTATCGCAGCTTGCGCGCAGAAGAAGCTGCTTAGGGTTTAGAGCAAGCGGCTGCGGCCTGTTGTATCGCAATCGGCACGTAAGGATAGAATGCTAATGATTGGTTAAACCTGGCACCGTATATCTGCTACCGATAAGACTCGATAAACCTGAAGGGTGAATAAACATCACTGTTACGGTCACAGATGCCGCCTGACCTGGCCATCCAAAAAAAAAATGGAACACTATTAATGTCCATCCGCCATCATCCCTCCGTCATTTTTTTTTTAGCTCAGCCACCAATTAGTGCGGCAGAGCTGATCGATCATAGGTTGCACATCGCGGAGTTTACTTTTACGGAGCCATTCCAACTCGTTTGCGAAAAACTACCTAAAACCGCACTTACTCTCAAGCCTTTCCGTTGGTACTCAGGTCCCCCAACCCCCTTACCTGGTACCCCCCTCTCAGGAGCCAGCCGCTTATCTTATTTTCTACGGCGCGCTCTTAGGCCGTTGTGCTTGATAATTCGCTGTGAGTCTGCAAAAATATTAAGCACTTGCTGGCGCTGCCAAGTCCACTATTTTTTCTTCCTGCGGAACTAAAAAAAAAAAAAAAAAAAAAACGAAAGTAGACAGAGAAGAAAAACGAAAACGAAAATCACAGGCAGCCTAGACGGAGAAACAAGAGAGTATATACGCCACGAAATTGCCGTCATCTAACGGTCATCGCTCCTCATACCCACCTGCCCCTCTTTGGGAACTGTAATTAGAAGGGAGAATAGCTGCTTCGTCTGAGCAGCCCTACTCCAACGTATCCAGCAGCATCCATTGCTGTGAGCTAGTTCTCTTTGCAAGCAAATACCCAAACGTACGAGCAGTACCAAGAGCACGAACCGAAGGAGGAGCCTTCCTCGATCATGTCGCCATTCGACTTTCTAAGCCATGCATTTGACCCTGATTCCACAGTCGGGGTCGTCGTCAGGGATACCGTCAACCAGGCTACAAAATTCACATACAGACAGCAGTTTGTGCAGCGAGTACTAGCGATTGCGTCATCCACTACATCGATAGTGTTCTGCCTCAACGCTTTTTACATGTATTTTGCTATAGACCCCAGGCGCCTAGTGTTTCGACACCATCTTATATTCTTTTTGTTATTCTACGATTCATTGAAGGCCGTTGTGTTGTTACTTTATCCCACTCGAGTGCTCACCTCTAAAACCGCATATTATAGCAATGGGTTTTGCCAAGTAGTTGGCTTTTTCACCGCTACTGCCATTGAAGGTGCAGATTTTGCCATTCTCTCGTTTGCTGTGCACACATTTTTGTTGATTTTCAAGCCTCTGTTGACTGTGCGGTTGCCCAATGGCCGCACCGAGGGTGGTCTTTACATCTACAGGAACTACGTGTATGTTTTGTCGGTGTTGATACCTCTTGTATTGGCCAGTTTGGCGTACGTCAGGGGAACGGGCTACTACCTGTATGTCTGTTGGTGTCTGTTACCACAGCAGCCAATCTGGTACCGGCTCGTACTCTCATGGATTCCACGGTACTGCATTGTCATAACCATTTTCACCGTCTATTGTATGATCTACTTTCATGTGATTCGCGAGTTCAAGACCTTGGGAGGTGTGTTCAAAACGTTGCATAACAACGGAAGACTCCATCCGGAGGATGAAAAACCAACGTTCTTCCTGGCACTCAAGTATGCGCTCAGGTCATTCAAAAACAACGTATTGCCCAGCTTTGTGCTTCCTCAGGACGATATAAAACAAGACAACATCGGTGCTCATACAGTGACTGGATCATCAACAAAGCCAGGAGATTCGCCTTCGACAGGCTCTGATGAAGAGATGGGGATAGCTATAACCCCAATCCACGGAGAAAACCTCGAGAATTTCAGAAAGCGGCAAAAAATCATCGAGAAACAAATGAAGTCAATCTTCATATACCCAATTGCATACATCTTTATCTGGGCGTTCCCCTTTGTTCTTTATATAACACAGATCAAGTATGAACTAACGCATCCGCCAATCTACTGGTTGAATTGTATGGGTGCATTCATGCAACCATTCAACGGATTTGTGGATTCTCTTGTGTTTTTCTACCGAGAGGTACCTTGGGAGTACACTGTGATGAAGAATTTCGAGAAGGAACACGGGAGCAAAATTGCAGAGGTGCTACATAATCATCAGCACCACCAGCGCCATCATAATCAACAAACACACCACCAAAATCAATACCGCCCGTCTCAGGCTGGATCAGAGTCTATAGCTACAAGTGCTGCCTTGACAAAACAATCTATTAGCGCCAGCATGGCCGCCAACATTGACGAATACCCGAAATGGAGGCAGTGGATGAACAGACTCAAACTCCCCTTTTACGAGCTTCCAAGCGAAGAAAATATCAACAAGTATCAAGCAAAGATTTGCAACAACTTCATGTTGAATACTACGACTTCTGCGAGAGAAAATAGTACAGCTGCAGCAACATCGCCGATTACAGACACAAACGCATATGACAACAGCCCAACCTCAGGAGGCTACCTAGGCGGAAGATCGGATACACACGACTTCTCCAATATTTTGTCTGGAGGAGGCAGCGACATTGCAGACTTCCGCTCAAACTTGGAAGATTTCTCGTTGAACTTTTCACAAAAGAGAACCTCGTTTGTGTCAAGTCACCAATCAAAGAGAATGAGTATTCTGAACAAATCAACCCGGTCAAGACAAATGAGTGTGGTAGACCCACAAATGTCAAGAATGTATGACGGTCATTTGCGTGCGTCGAATGCCCCTCCTGATAATCTACAAAAGGGATCAGGGCTGGTGTCAGGTACACCTAGACGAAGCACGCAAGCAAACGTTGCGTCTGATGATTCAGAAGCGGGCGAAATGGACTTTTTAGAATTTTTGAAGAAGGGACCCACGTGATCAGTTCGATAGCACTGGCATAATAAAAGTTACGAGTTAATAGTATGCACTAGGGATTTTCAACAATCCAAAAGCTTTCGTAGAGTCTGCTAGAAAACTAGCTAACCTGAGGAAACCAAGTTCGTGCTTATTGTGTAACCCCAGCATCAATTCAATAGAAGTAAGCGCGTTTTCGCCATACGCCGCATATTAGATTGCAACTAATTTTTCATGCTCAAGGCGCGGCTGAAAAGGCGTACGAAAGCAAATGGACTGATAAAATAGATCATTTTGGCACAAAAAAGGGCTCTCAAATAAGTTTAGGTAGATACTTTGAACCCTAGAGACAAGATGTTTAATCTTAACTCTTTCTTAATTTCCCAGGCACCCTGATTTCAGTGCATGTTTTCGTGCTCGATTTTTTTTTTGGTCTCGGCAGTATCTCCGAGTTTGACAGCTTGAGCTATAGGGATGTGCTGCATTTCTTTCAAACAACGTTATTGTTTCCTTTTTGTATAAATACTCTCTGTGTTGTATAAATAATTAGGGAGAGTGTTTTTTGATACTAATTCTTTTGTCCACAGTTGCATTGAGCTTTGAAAGTTGAAAATGGCGAAGGAAACAGATCTCGATAACCTGTCTTCCACCAACAGTATTGCATCATTAGAGTATGAACCGGCGAGGAGTACCGTTGCAGTCGGAACAGATATCACAGCAGAAGATTCGGTCACTAGACATCACAAATACATGGAGAGTAATGCTGGTGATGGAACAAAATCAACTGACCAACACATGACTGGTATCAGGTTGGCATTGACACTCGGATCTTGTGTTGCCTCTTTGTTTGTAGTGGCTCTAGATGTCACTATCGTATCCACAATCTTGACTGTTGTTGGTTCTAAGTTCGATGCCTTTGAAAAAGTTACTTGGTTAACTTCTGGATTTCTCTTGCCCATGGCTTGCCTTTCACCTTCCTATGGTAAAATTTCCATTGCCTTTGGGCGGAAATACACCTTGATGTTTGGAATAATTATCTTTGAGATCGGGTCGTTGATATCTGCTCTCTCCTCCTCCATGGACATGTTGATTGGTGGCAGAGTCATCCAGGGGATTGGTGGTGGTGCTATTCAGGCGATGGTTTTTGTCATTATAACTGAATCTGTACCGATCGATGTGAGACCAATGTCTTTGACTTTGATAGCTGTCACATTCAGTGTGGCTTCTGTTTTGGGTCCGTTCGTTGGAGGTGCCTTTACTACCCATGTTTCGTGGCGCTGGTGCTTTTACGTCAACTTGCCCATTGGAGGCCTTGCGGTAGCCTTGTTATCGATCGGGTTCAATCCTCCAAAACCCAAGGGTAGTCTCAGAGCAAAACTTGCAATTATAGACTACTTGGGAACATTTTTAATGATTGCAGGTACCACCATGTTTCTCTTAGCAACCACCTTCGGAGGAAGCAATTACCCGTGGAAATCAGCCGCTGTTATCTGTTGCTACGTGCTCTGTGGCCTCATTATGATTCTCTTTACCATATGGAACTTTTGGTATGCACCATACCCAATCGTCAGCAAAGATTTAATGAGGATTCCACAAATCTTTTTCGTGTTTGTATGCACCAGTTTCAATTTCGGGTTCTTTATGATATTGATGACGTACTTGGCCATCTACTTCCAGGTGATCTTCAACGCACTGGCCATGAAGTCAGGCATCGACTTAATGCCGTTGATTGTGACTGTAACTGTTTCCTCCATCTTTTCTGGTGTATTTATGAAAGTCACCCGGATGGTAAAGCTTCCCTTCACTGTCTCCAATGTCTTGGGTCCCGTAGGTACAGGACTTTTGTTCTTGTTATCCACAACCTCTTCTGATAAGACCAGGATTGGGCTTTTAATCGTGGTTGGAGTCTCAATTGGTATACAATTTCAAACCGCCCTCATGCTGGGCCAGTTGAAGGCGCCAGCCGATATCACGGGATCCCTTATTATGGTGACTGTGCTTCTCAATTTCGGTAAAAATATGGGCGGAGCAATTGGATTGAGTTTGGCTCAAATGATCTTCACCACCACCGGTGCCACCTATATCGGTGATTTGTTGCGGGCTAATCAGGACAATGCAGACTTTGCACAAATACGTGATATCCCAGCAAAGGCGATCATTGCAAATCCTACGCTTCTCCACTCGTTACCGCAGCACGTTCACGCAATGTTTAACGAAGAAATAATGAAGGCGTTGAAGAATGTTTTCTACTTTGCCTTTGCATTATCCATAGTATCATTGTTCACTGGTCTCTTTTCCACAAACAAAATGATTCCAGAGGCTAAGGATGTAGAAAAGAAACTGGATGAAAATCACGACCTAGAACTGAATCACGATCTAGAAATGAATCACGATCAAGAGAAGAATCACGATCTGGAAAGTAACTAGCAATAAGTTTTCTTCGATGGGCTGGAGTCACAAGTATACTTCATAGATTTAAAATTCAAGCTTTGGCTACCCAAAGTTGAGTAGCGAGTCTTTCGGTGATATTCAGCTTCATAGACGGCAGAACTGTGTTCTTGGACTATACCAAATGGAGGTACTCCGAGCAGTGGGTACTCCGAGCAGTAAATTGCATATGCATTCCTCTTCTACAAGGAGTGCTTACACATACGGTTAATATATATCTAACATCATTCTTTTAGCTGTGTTCCTTGTTAAAGGACAGTAGTGGTATGGCTTATTGTTTCCCCTGGAGCGCCGTTATCAAAAATTGTTGCAATGTAAAGAATCAATTTTATGGGCCGCATCTTTCCAGTTTGAAATCGCTTCCATTTCTACTCTGAAGCTCTAGTCCAGCAACCTCTATGTCATATCCCCTACCCTATTCCCGTTTACTCATTGATTCGCCCTCGCCCTTCAAAGACGATAGCGGTCATTTTCTTATTGTTCGCAGATGTAGCAACGGCTCTTGGGTGCGGCTCGAGCTGCGGGATCGGCTTACCATTGCGGTTACAAATTCCGTCATTATGGCATTCAACTCCATACGGACTTATTTCTCTTTTTGCCGTTTGTAAGCAAGAAAAAAAAGGCTTAAAAGTGTTTCTATTCACACTTGAGGTTCAATATGGGAGGGAAAGGCAACCTGGAGAAGGACTTTGTTGAGGCTAGAACCTCTGCTGTCACTTCTCCGAAATTTTCAGCTGCAGAAAGTGAAGATGCTGCTGCTGCTACTGTTGCTGCAGGAAAGGCTTCTATTCCTACTGCAAAATTTAGAGAAAGTAATGCTGGAGATGGAACGAAAGCAACCGACCAACACTTGAAAGGGTTCAAATTGGCGTTCACTCTTGCGTCGTGTGTTGCGTCGCTCTTTGTTGTAGCTCTAGACTCCACCATCACCTCGACGATTTTGACCGTTGTTGGCACCAAGTTCGATGCCTTTGAGAGAGTTGGTTGGTTGACATCTGGGTTTCTCTTGCCCATGGCCTGTCTTGCGCCCTCATATGGGAAAATTTCCATTGCCTTTGGACGTAAGTACACTATGCTCTTTGGAATTGCCATCTTTGAGGTGGGATCCTTGGTTTCTGCTCTTGCTTCGAGTATGGATATGTTAATTGGTGGCAGGGTTATTCAAGGCATAGGTGGGGGTGCTATTCAGGCTATGGTTTTTGTGATTATTAGTGAATCTGTTCCAATAGACAAACGGCCACTTTCGATGACTTTGATTGCAGTCACGTTCAGTTTGGCATCTGTGTTGGGTCCTTTTATTGGCGGCGCCTTCACGACGCATGTCTCCTGGCGATGGTGTTTCTACATCAACTTGCCGGTCGGAGGTGTCGCTGCAACCCTATTGACCTACGGATTTAACCCGCCGAAACCACAGGGCCAAATCAGAGCAAAGCTTGCCAAAATAGATTACTTGGGTACTGCCTTAATGGTGGCAGGTACTACCTTGTTCTTGCTAGCACTCACTTTTGGTGGTTCTGACTTCCCTTGGAAATCTGCTGCAGTAATCTGTTGCTTTATTTTCAGCTTTTTCCTTATGGTTGCATTCACTATTTGGAACTTCGTTTACTCGCCCAACCCAATCATATTGAAAGAACTAATTGCGGTGCCACAAATCTTGTCTGTTTTCATATGCACAAGCTTCAACTTTGGGTTTTTTATGGTCTTAGTCACCTATTTGGCCATCTACTTTCAGATCATCTTTAACGCTCTGGCCTGGCAATCCGGGATCGACCTATTACCGTTAGTGGTAACAGTTACAATTGCGTCCATTTGCTGTGGATTTTTCATGAGATTTACTCGCTTAGTTAAGGTCCCCTTTACCATCTCAAACGCCTTGGGTCCCATTGGAACAGGACTATTACTCTTGTTGTCACCAACGTCACCTGCCAAGGATAGAATTGGCCTTTTGCTCGTGGTTGGCATTTCCATTGGCATCCAATTCCAAAGTGCTCTTATGTCGGCCCAGTTGAAGGCCCCAGCAAACGTTCCTGGGTCACTCATTATGGTGACTGTACTCTTAAACTTTGGAAAATCCATAGGAGGTGCTATTGGTTTGAGCTTGGCCCAGTTATTGTTCACCGCCACAGGTGCCAAGTACATCTCTCAAGTGTTAAATGCTAATAAGGATGATGCAGACTTTGCTCTGGTTCGAAATATTCCCGCCAAAGTTATCCTCTCAAATCCAGCGGTTCTCCAATCCTTGCCCAAGCAAGCACACGAGTTGGTAAATAATGAAATTATGAAAGCTTTGAAGAATGTCTTCTACTTTACCTTGGCTATGTCTATTGTCGCGTTGGTGACTGGCATCTTTTCTACAAACAAAATGCTTCCAAAGGGTGAAAATGTGGAGAGGAAAGAAGATGTCAAAAACCAAGATCTCGAACACCAGGCAGAGGCTTTGAGCGAGAGTGAAGTTTCATTGGAGGAGAACGAGGAAGTGGAAGTGGAAGAGACAAATTCATCAAAGGAGAAGCAAGTGGAACTGGTTTCTATAAATCGGCGCTAACACCGGCGGGTGGTTCATACTTCCTGAAACTCGCATGTCAGATTCTGTTCTCCACTACGAGAAGACGTGCAAAATTGCATTTCCTTATTATACAAAACTAATATACATCTTATGAGCCTATGTTACATTTTACCTCTGCGTGGTATCCTCATCAGCTGCCTCCAATTTCTTTGTCATCTCCGTAATATAGAAATTTATCAGGGTGTTTAATCTTTTCAAATTCGTATCCACCTCCTTTTCGTCATCTTCTAACTCTCTTTCCTTTAGTCTAATTTGAGCTTCAAAATAATCTCGTTGTGCAATCTGCTCGGCGATAATTCTTTGGAACTCGTCTCTTTCTTGTCTTAAACTGTCAAGTTGGTCTTCAAGCTTCTTAATTTCCTGCTGATCTTGTTCCAGTTTTGCCGTTTGCTGTGCTTCAAGTCGCTCGATGAGTGCACGCTGGTTCGAGATCTTCTTTTCCGAAAGCTCAATCTTGTTTCTTACTTCTATTGTGTCCAACCGGAGTTTGCTCCTTTGTTCCTCCAACCCAGCCAAGTTACTGAACGCTTGTTCTTCTCTCGACAAATCCTTTAATATGTCTTCAATCTGTGTGTAAATGGGCCCCATTTCAGCTTCTACACTGACAAATGATTCGATAGTAACACTCAAGTTTTCGTTTTGACGGGTCAAGTTTGCGATTGACGCTTTATGTCTTTCAAGATCTCGTTTGAGATCGCTGATGATGGTTCGTGTGTGGTTCACGTCTGTTTGCAAGTACAGCTTTAGGGATTCTAGCTCTTGGTCAGCCTCATTTACAAGGTATTCGTTGTCTTCCCGTCTCTCTTGTAATCGCAGTTTTTCTTGTTTGGATTTCTTCATTTCATTTTCTAATGATTCTTTGATTTTCTGCAACCTCCTCAATTCTGCCCCGAGCTTATTGTTATAAGCCCTCATCTGTGCGATGGTTGCTCTCTTTGATGCTGGGTTTGTGCTTGTGTCATGCTCGAGTTTGCGCTTGAGCGTGTTGATGTGTCCCGTAAGCTTGCTGTTGCGAGCATCCACTTGTCTGATTTCATCAAACAAAGGCTCGCTGTCCTCTTCAAGCTCTACGTAGTCGACAGTTCTCTCTTCTCGGAACCTGATGTAGTTTATGACTGCACTCAATATGACCTTTGTCCGGTACGCTTCTGGTTTGAGAATGTCTGAGAGACTCAAATCGTGAACCCCGATCCTCAGCAAGAACTGTGATGCTATGCGGTATAATACGACATTGTATAGAGACTGGTTTGTGTCATCATCGTCGCGTGCTACGTCATCGTCATCTACGCCAGTGGTTCCCGTTGACGAAACTGTGGTTGCTGTTCCCTTGTCTTTGCCATTCTGTGACAGAGGAGTGAGTCGCAGCTCGTTGATCATTTGTACAATTGCATCTGGCCCCACGTAGAATAAAGTCCCAAGTATATGCTCGAGTATGGTTCGGATATACTGGCTGGTGGGCCGGCTGACCAACTCTTCAGTTGCAGGGAAGTTCACATCTTGGAGCTGCAAGGAGATTTCCCTCACGTCGAGAATCTGGAACGCGCCATCCGCTATGTACTGCAGCTGTAACAGCTGCCCAGCGCTCCTCCGTCTATACTGTGACGATGGAGCGCGGTATATTGTCGATTGACGCGATGCCATAAGGATGTGACGGTGTGTGTGTGTCTTTTCCTATTTCACTGATTTCTTTGTTTACGATTTTGTTGATATAGAGGAGTGATGCTTATATGCAGTACTTTCGTTGGTATCAGCTACAATCTTACTATCGAGTGATACATGGCTGAGTCATATCTATTAAAATTGAGCTGTGGGTGATTCCAGTAGCATTCGTTGCAGAAGCATGTGCTTGACTCTCATATTCCGTATTTCGTTACAAAGTTTGTTTGAATTTCAAAACCTCTTTCTCCGTCTCCAAAAGTACCTCTGTTTCTTAACTCTTATATCCTCTCAGCGGTCCAGATAGCACCCCTACACACCAACTTGATGGCCTCGGTCAAGAGCCTGTAAGGAACAGCCTTCTCTGCGTCATGCTCGATTGCTGTGTCCAAATGTTCCAACTCGTCGTCTCTGAACTTGCTGATTGTGTCCTTGAGCTTTGTCAATTCTGGAGAATGTTTCACGTCGAATTCAGGCTCAGGGATGACTTCACCCTTGGAGTTGTAGACGGGGATGTCGTCGTACTGGTTCATCAAGATTCGCAACTGTTGGTTGTAGTGGCCACCAATGACAGTCTCCACCGCGACTGTGCACGCCATTGCCGCCTCCTTGCTGATCAATGCAGTTGATACGCCGATACCGAATGCCCCTACTTTCCAAAGGGGTGTCAATAACGATGGCCTTACTCTTCTTTGGGTCTGGAGGTTATCGAAGGTTTTGTGGTGCTCAATCTCCTGGTCCCACATATGTTGCAATACTGGCTTCAAGTGTGGATATTTAGATGCTAGCACAGTGTACTGCCCAAAGTAGATGTAGTCTGCACCAAGCTCTCCTGCCTGGTCTACTCTGATGACTCTGTCTAGGAAGGCCTTCTGAGCTTTGGAAAGCGAGCCATAGGTTACTTTGTCGCCATAATATTTTTTTGCAGACGCGTCCAACGATGCTGAGAGCAATCTCTTTGCTATGACGGTGCGAGACATATGGATACAAGTGTGCGACCGCGTCTGAGATTGAATTCCAAAGAGTGCTACAAAGAACCTCAATGAGCTCACAAAGTGGTTGCTGCTGAAATATTCGCATGGCCTGATCATGTGAGTCGCAAAATTACTCCGTTCACGGATGCAGTCTGTTTATTGACAATACAAGGAGAGGAAAGATGGAGAGGGGTGTGAAGAGAGCGAGTCGAGTAATGAATAGCGAGTCAAAGAGTTTGCTGGCACGAAGGGTCTTGCTACGTAGGTTAGCACCCATACTCTCCCTGGAGGGGCCCGCTATACTTCCCTGAAGGCGCCAGCTATTATTTTGGTGACAATTTTTGCAGCCTGTGGAAAAAATGTCACTGAGCATTCTCGTATATATGCAACATTTGGGCAGCAGCATCGAATGGTACCTCTTGGGTATCCCTGGACCTTGTGACGGGCTTGTACTCATTGGCTGAATTTCTGATCCCGGCAAAAGACTTGCTTGGCACCTGTTTTTGTAGCAACCATTCGACGTCGAAAACACCGCTCCAACGGGCCTTTTGGTGCCAAATATCAACTGTTGTAGTGAAATCAACCGGCGACCTCATTGTAGCCACACCGAAAAATTTCTCCGATCCGGTAACCAGAAAGAGTAGGATTACCTTGCCCCCATCTAATTGAGTCTCGCAGAATGCTCGGTTCAATCTCTCATTGCCCATTCGCGTAGACGTCCACAAACCGTGACAGCACGACGCAGCAACATCCTCGGCACTGTTAGACTTGATGATGAAGAATTTCGAGTTAGCTGGGATTTTTTGCATTAGCATACTGGACCCGTACTCGTGCACACATCCGTCTTGTGGAAAAAATCTACTTGTAGTACTTAGGCGTCTCTCTTTTGGCGGCGGAAAAGGAAGAGAATCGGGATTCTGTGGACGAGTGAGTGACTGATAGTGGGCAGTGTTGTCGGAGGGAGTATTTAAGGAGATGGCGGGAGAGATAGAAGCACGGTGCTCCAGTAATGAGGGTTGGAAAGGAGAATCATCAAGCTTTCCAAACCTCAGACTATCAACCCAATCCCAGCCCCAGCCACCGGGACTAAGCGACCAGATGTTTTTGGGAAAAATAAACTCATTCGGGGATAACAGCAGCACCAGTTGCAGAGACTCGCCCCATTCATAACTGGCATTTAGTCTCAGAAAAGAACCCTGTGGTTGTGAAATATGCTCTTTCTCAGCTACGCGTTGAGAGAGTAAGGAGCTGCCAAATGGCTGCAAATGCTGGAGGGAATTTTCGATCAGAAGCATAACTTGGACGTGAGTAGGAGCTAGTCAAGAAATAGAAAGCGTTCTTCTGGAAATCCCTTCAGTCTTAAATATTCTAGGTGGAGTATCTTTCGGCGTATGCTGGCGCCTTAAGGAAAAGTTTGTGGCAGGTTTAGAATTTTTTTGCAGCTTCCCTCAACTTTGCAGCAGATCGGAAATGAATGAAACGCACAAAGAAAAGCTAGCGCAAAAGTCGATTCTGCTACAACAGAAATAGAAAGTCTTGAAGTTCAAGCAAGGTACCAAAGCAGGAACAAAGCAGAAACAAAACCAGGCACCAAAAGCAGGTACCGAAGAACTTTAACAGCATTTAGTTGATACCAGGATTCTGGCCATCAAAAGCCTTTGCTCACTCAATTGGCAGCTCAGCGCCTGCATATACCGCAATATCGGCCCTAAAAAGAAAATGTTGTGGGTTCCAGTTGATGTCCCACTAGCTACCAATTACCGGAGGATATGTCGCTAAAAATCAACCCTGTAGACCAGGAAGAGGTTGAGCGTAAGCTCCGAAAGGAGGCAAAGACGAAAAAAATGCCAAAGATATTTAAAACCAAAGTCGTGGTAGAAAACGTAAATATGAAAGTTATGAAGGGCTGGATACATAGAGAAGTAGACAAGTTGTTAAAAGATGACGAGATCGTAGCGGACTACTTGTACGAGCTTTTGGTTGCGAGCGAGGAGCCCAATATCAAACAGATCCACCTCCAGTTGATCGAGTTCTTTGGCAACGAACAGGAATCGTTAGAGTTTTGCACAAAACTATGGGAGCTCATGATCAGCGGGTCCCAGGATCCAGACGGGATTCCAGCGGAGTTGATAGCCGAGAAAAAGAAGGAAATAGAAAAGGGTAGAGGACGAGAAAGAGAAGCATCCGCGCCAGAGCCACGACAAAAGACAAACTACAACCGTAGCCAGTACAACGCCAGCAAAAGAGGGGAGCAGACACAGTCAACCAGAGATCCCATCCCACTGAACAAAAGGGATAAGAGTCCACAAAGGAACAGCAGGCGATCGTATAGAGCCAGAGAATGATACTATAGCAGTATATGAATGGGGCAGAGACAAAACTAGAGCGCCGAGGCCATATACGAGGGCTATAAATCGCAGGCTATAAATCGCAAGCTATAAATGTACAGCATACAAAAAAAAGAGTCGTAGAAAAGAGTCGTAGACAAAAACCTGCTACACGATAGCATAGTACCCTAAATACTCACCAGTGATGCCTCGAGCAGAAGGTAACCCCCTCTTCTTCCTTCCGACCTCTTCTTCCTTTAGAAGGACGCGGTGGCTTCGATGGACGGCCCGACCGGAACAGCATACCGGTGCTGCAATCACATGTGTACCACCCTTCATCAAAGTGTAACAGCCTCTAATGTGCCCGTATGCTAGAAACATCGAAAGACTCCTGTCAGAGAAGAGCACCTCGTGAGGGTGTCTAGCTTGCTGAGAGGCAGCGTTTGCAGCCATCACGTGACATCTCCACTCGGGCGTGTCACACCAAAATGAGTGGCCACCGTCGAAAAAACAACCGGAGTGGGGATCCTTATCGGTAGGCTTTCGTCTTCTCTTGCATCGCATACCCCACACTTTCTGTCATGTCCGAAAACGACGGTGGTCACCACCACCACCACCACCATCATCATCACCACCACGGATCTGATCAGCCCAGGCAACCGCAGCCTCAGCATCCGCCTCAAAACATAGATGCTGGTCAACAACAACAGCAACAGCAGCAGCAGCAGCAACAACAGCAGCAGCAACAGCAACCAGCACCGAATGGACCCCGGATCGGGAAGTACCAGGTGCTCCAGACCCTTGGAGAAGGTTCTTTCGGTAAAGTGAAGCTTGCACAACACATCACGACAGGGCAAAGAGTAGCACTTAAAATCATCAACCGTAAGACGTTAGCCAAGTCGGACATGCAAGGCCGTGTTGAGCGTGAAATTCTGTACTTGCGTCTCTTGAGACATCCACATATCATCAAGCTTTACGATGTGATCAAGTCCAAGGATGATATCATCATGGTGATTGAGTATGCCGGCAAGGAGCTCTTTGACTACATTGTTCAACGCGGCAAGATGCCAGAAGACGAGGCGCGTCGCTTTTTCCAGCAAATTATTGCTGCTGTAGAGTACTGCCACAGGCACAAGATTGTACATCGTGATTTGAAGCCGGAAAACTTGTTGTTAGACGAGAAGTTGAACGTTAAGATTGCCGATTTCGGGTTGAGTAACATCATGACCGATGGTAATTTTTTGAAGACTCTGTGTGGGTCGCCTAACTATGCGGCGCCTGAGGTTATCAGTGGTAAGTTGTACGCGGGACCAGAAGTGGATGTGTGGTCGTCCGGAGTGATCTTGTACGTGATGCTCTGTGGCCGGTTACCGTTTGACGACGAGTTTATCCCTGCGCTTTTCAAGAAGATCTCCAACGGTGTGTACACGCTTCCGAACTACTTGTCACAGGGCGCTAAGCACTTACTCACGCGGATGCTTGTGGTGAACCCATTGAACAGAATCACAATCCACGAGATTATGGAGGACGAGTGGTTCAAAGTGGGTATCGAAGACTACTTACTCCCACCAGACTTGTCCAAGACAAAGCACAAGAAGATCGATGTGGATGAGGATGTGATTTCCGCATTGACAAACACTATGGGTTACGATAGAGACGAAATCGTGAGCGTGATAAATAAGTGTAACGAGCACAACTCGCCCCAGCAACAGAGCAACGAAATCATAGATGCATACTTGTTGATGAAGGAGAACCGCACGTTGGTGAAGGATTTGAAGCGCAGTCACAACGATAAGATGCGCGGCTTTTTACTGTCTTCTCCACCGCCGTCCTGGAACAAACCGCCACTGCAGTCGCAGCTGCAACTGCAGCAATCACAACAACAGCAACAGGGAGACCTGCAATCCGGCGGATCCACTCCCGCAATCTCAGCAGCTTCTTCGCGGGCTCCTGGAGTGCAACAGTCAGTTACATACCAGACGCTTGCGGCAGTTCCAGATTTGTCGACGCTTCCCAACTCTACGATTGCCATTCTCCCGTCATCGTTACCTTCGATCCACCGGGCTCTCATGGCAAACAATAGCGATCCAAACCTGGCGAAAATCAACGCGGTATCGACCAAAAAACTGAAGACAAGATGGCATTTCGGTATTCGGTCGCGGTCGTACCCTCTTGACGTAATGGGAGAGATTTACCGTGCATTGAAGAACTTGGGTGCCGAATGGTCCAAGCCAACAGAAGAAGAGCTCTGGACAATCAGAGTACGGTGGAAGTACGGGCCGTGCATCATCGACGGGGCCAGTGCCGCGGGAGACTTCCCAGATATGATGAAGATGCAAATACAATTGTTCCAGCTCGAGCCTAATAACTACTTGGTAGACTTCAAGTTTGACGGATGGGAGAACAATGACAGAAAGGATACAACGGCAGAGACCAACACGAGTACAGAAGATGTAAGTGTCAAACAAGACGTGGATGAAATGAGCTCATTCTCCGCGTACCCATTCCTCCACTTGGCCACAAGGCTTATCATGGAGTTGGCAGTGAATAGCCAGAGTGCATAGATTGTATAGAAATGAAATAGTACGATATAAGGGTCGTTGTCCCTCCTCCAGCGAAGCCTCTCTCAATAGAGATTTGCTTTTTGTCTGGAGGTTCTACCTGAGGCACGCAAGACCAAATAGCGAGCGCGCGTCGCCAGTTTCCGCGCAAAATTTTGGCGGCCACTTGAAAATCGTTTGGCGCTAGCCACCACTCTACACTACAGAGCGCTATAGCAAACAGTAGATCCGTATTAGTAGGCATGATCTTCGTAGCGGCTCAGCTAGCGACTCTTTTGTGCACCCAATTCTGCGCCTCTACGATGTAAGTGATGGTTCCAGCGAAATTGGACATCTGCCATTAGTACGCTGCCGCGCTCTGGCCACACTCTAACTGCCCTCATGCACCACACAACAGCTCAATTAACGGATTTGGAACATATCAAAACTTCGAAGCGGCCTGTCTATGCACGTTGCAGAACCGCAGCACCAGTAAGAGCGGCCGTATGTAGGCATCGAGGTGTTCTTGGGGTGTATGAGAATCGTGAATCGTGGTTGAATTTCCCCTTCTGGCGAGAACAAAAACACAACCTGCTTCGTTTTAGCGGCCCCTCGCAAGTAGTGCAAAAAAAATAAAAAAAAAAAAAATTCAAGAGGCTGCCATTGTAGCGCACACGCTTTATAAGTGAGAGCCGATCCTGGGCTTGAGCAGCGGTAAAAAAAGAAGGGGAGTCCACGTCAGTTCGCCAGCGCAAACAACTAGTGTAAAGAAGAACAAGGGCAAGCGAGAGAGCCTTTTTGCATAGACCAAGTCTACTATCCGTGCCTTTCCAAGGAACGTCAACCAAAAACAAAAGGAGAAAAACAAGGCAGCAGCCTTACATCAGTGACTCCGCTCTAGAACACAAAGCTAGAGTATTAGCATATACGCCGCCGCCACAAATGAAGACAATTGACTTGCTATCGCCCGGCAGCGAAGACGCAATCCGGTTCGCAGAGGTGGCCAAGCACATTTTCAAGTCGAAGAAGACAACGGTGCTCACGGGCGCAGGCATCTCGTGCAACGCCGGTATCCCGGACTTTCGGTCGTCAGATGGGCTCTACAACATGGTGAAGGCCAAGCACCCGAAGCTGGTGGTTCGCGGACAAGATCTCTTTGACATTTCCTTGTTTCGTGACGAGGTGTCGCTCTCTGTGTTTTGCACTTTCATGGAGGCGCTCTACGTGAGCACAAAGCTGGCCAAGCCCACAGAGACCCACAAGTTTATCAAGACGCTAAAGGAGAAAAACAAGTTGTTGAGGTGCTACACGCAGAATATCGATGGCTTAGAGCGCGGGTGTGATTTGACCATGGGGCTACAGGAGACACATCTAGAAGCCGGCGTTTCTTCCGCTTCTGCTGCTGGCAACTCTGCCACAAAGACAGAGCCATGCCTTCCTCCCACCACAAACAACCCGGGTTCCACCCTCCCCACGACCGCTGGCGGTTTTACAAAGGTATGGAAGGGGTTGGACGTGGTACAACTCCACGGCAACTTGCACCAGCTTTCGTGCACAAACTGTCTTACGTCGTACCCGTGGACGCAAGAGTACCAGCAGCAGCTTGCACAGGGGCTCAACCCTGAGTGCAAGTCATGTCATGAAAAGTACTTGGAGCGGCTCTATCTGGGGAAGAGAATGACAGGAAACATTGGACTCCTTCGTCCGTCAATTGTACTTTATGGAGAAAACCACCCACAAGCGGAGTTTTTGGCGCGTGGATTGAACCACGACTTGAAGTCCAAGCCCGACTTACTTCTCATCATGGGCACTTCGTTGAAAGTGGATGGAGTGAAGAAGTTGGTTCGGTCGTTGGCAACGTCGATCCACGCCAAGGGAGGCAAGATTGTGTTTGTGAACAAGACACCGCTCTCAGCGTCTTCATGGAGCAACGTTGTAGACTACCAGATTCTCAGCGACTGCGACGACTTTGTCAAGGCCGTCAAGCGCGAGATCCCTGACCTCTTCTTGACCCAGGAGCAATTAGACAGCAAAAAGTTGCTCACTCCAGCGAAAAAGGCACCAAAGTGTGCTCCTTCGGCAATGACCCCGCCAACGACCCCAACAAAGATAAAACAAGAGGGCATACTTCTGTACCAGATCAAAAAGGAAACAGACACTTACAAACGCATGAGCCTCGCAATCCCAACGCCGGAGCTCACACCCGCATCGAGCTTTGACGAAGACACAAAGCCTGCCTTGAGGCAGCTTTCCAAGTCACAACTCAATCAAAAACCAAGAGTCAAGAAGGAGGGAACAAACCTGGCCATAAAGCCCTTGAAACGGCCCTCGCCCACTCCGAAAGAGGGCGCATTAAAGAGGTGCAAAGTCTAGGCTACAATTACACAATAGGCAGCTTGTAGGTGTCTGTGGGTGCCTCTGGTGCCTCGGGTGCCTCTGGTGGCGCCTGCGATGACAACTCAGAGAGTACTGTCGCACCTTAACCTTAACATACCGGGGCCCTTCTCTTGCATCAATACTATTTAAATACACGAAGTCATGACTAGCTACACGTAGGCGGCTCTTTCGTGGGACTTGCCCAACATAGCCCAAGCCCACCCTAGCCCAAGCCCAAAGAAAGACGTAGCCCAGACCCATGCGTTGGGTCGCGCTTCCCCAGCTTGCGCATCTGCGCATACCGGAAATTTAACTTTTGGGCCCGCAGCAAGCGAAACGGTGGCCCTTACACCCGCCAGCACGCCAGGCGAAAACATAGACCTCTGTGCCTGGGAGTTACTACCGAATGCAACAATAGCAGCTCAATGGAACAGGTGTCGAGTTTTTTCGAAAGCATTCTCACGGTGGAACAGGCTCCCTCTGAGGGCAGTGGTGGTGGTGGTGGCAGCGGCGCACAAGGGTCTTCTTCACATGCAGCAGACACTCAAGCCACGAAGCGAGACGCTGGCACCACTAATTCGAAGGGTAGAGCGGGCCTGACCAGTAATGAGTCCGAGCTCGTTGTTGGTGCAAATGCCACAGGCGGTGGCGATCCGCCCATCACTGTGGCCCCCAAGGGCAGAGACTCGTTTGACTTCAGCTTCTGGAGTACCAAGAAATCAGCCACCTCGCCGTCAGCCACATCGTTTTACTCCTCGCTAGGAATAGGAGGCGTTGGAAACAGTAGTAGTAGTAGTGGTGGTGGTGGCGGCGGCAGTGGTGCGACAGGGGGCGCATCGTCGCTGCTCGGAGACAAGTTTATGGAGAGGATGATCTCGATGGTACTCCCCCTCGATGGGGCAAGCGCCGAAGCCAATTCGGCGCTCAAAGAGCGTATTGCGATGCAAAAGACGCGGCCATCGCTCTCGGTGAACGTAATGAGCAAGAACTCGGTGCAATTGAACCTGCGGCTTTCTGTAGCGTTCCAGCTTGTGGATCAGATCATAATCTTCTTTTCGTGGAGCAACCCAACGTTTACCGTTTCGTTACTTCTTATCGCCACCCACATCATCTTGCAGCCAGTTTTGTTGACTGTGGTTCCTGTTGCGTACCTCTTGTTTAACGTGATGGTACCCCACTACTTGACCGTCTACCCACCCGACCGGTCCGTGATATGGCGCAATCGACCCTTCTTCGAGTACAACCCGGTCCCAGCAGACGAAAGACTTGATAAGGCAAGCATCCCACTGCCCATTCCGGAATTCTCCCGCGAGTTCATCCTCAACTTGACTGATTTGCAGAACTTTATGCTTATTTACGTGGTTGCCTTTGACTGGGTAGTGTGGCTTACGCGAGACTACTTGTATTTCAAGGATGAGACGGTGTCTACCGTTGTGTACTTGCTTTTGCTTTTTACCTTTGTCAACAACTTGTATGTTCTACCAAAGATTGTTCCCTGTGTGTGGCCCTACGTCCCGGTACGAATGTTACTCATTGGCAACATGTGGGTGGGAACCATCCTTTTCCATCCAACGCTCCGAAACCACATCTTGGAATGGCTTTACGCAGAAGATACCCGGTTGTGGTGGATCTCGGTCGAAGATAGAATAGGCCGTGTGTTTGGTATCAATTACGCCATGCGCGATCTCAACACCGCCGATACACCCGAACCGCAGCCGGTGTCCGAAGTGGAAATATTTGAGCTCCAGCGACTTGACCCAAAGACAAAAATGTGGGAGCCAATTGGGTACAGTCCTGATTTCTACACTCTTAATCATCCGTTCCGTATATTGAGCGAAAATAAGTTCGAAGAAGATTTGGAGAATCCGGGCGCAACCAAGCAGAAGCGGCCGCTGATTGAGCTGTTGCAGCTGCCATGGCTGTCTTCAGAGCAGCAGCAAGAGCAACCTACTCCAAGTCTGGCGCAAGAAATCTTAGAAGAGACCGCACACGAGACGTTAGAAGTGGGAACAATGAGCGATACCCAAACCTACAACGAAACTGCAGAACGGGACTACCACATACCACGGTCCCAATACTTGGATTCGGTAAAACCACCTGTCGACTGGCAGTTTACGGCCAAATTGTGGAAACTAGATTTGGATTCGTCTGAGTGGGTCGCACAAAACTTCATCCAGGATCTCGTGTGGGTTGATTCAGACGAAAAGTGGGTATACGATGCAACAATCGGGGACGAAGAGGAAATTACAGATTCGAAAAAACGCGAGCACTTCAGACGTAGACGCTGGATTAGAGAATGCTGTCGGGAGAACCGAGCCAAGATCGATTCTACAAAGGCAAAGGAAGGCGAGCCTAAGCATCAAAACCAGTTGATCTTTGATTGTTTGACCTAACTATGAGTGCCATATACAAGATATGTGGATCGGAATGCACTCCGAATGGGGCCATCAGAGGGGGGTGTCACTTTTTGAACCCTACACAAATGTACTGCCGGGTATAGATATTTACGACATAATGCACATTACTTCATGAAATCCATCAAGTTCAACGACATCTTTGCCGTTTCCTTAGCCTCCTTTTTCTTTGAGATCATGCTGAGGAGGTTGTGGGTTTCCTTTCTCTTTTTCGACCGTTTCTTCGCCTTTGAGTCAGCCTGCTGATTCAATGGGACCTGCTCCTTTGGTGGCCATTTGGCTTCAAACGGTGGTAGGGATGGTGGTGGTGTTGCCGTTCCCTCCCTCGTCGATAACGGTGTTGCTAACTCGTTAGCTCGCGCTCGTATGTTCTCTTCTGACGGCTCGAGAAGAGTCCCGAAACTCTGCACGTGCGCACACTCAAGACACTTGTATCGAAGCGAGCGCCTTCTTGCCCTTGGCGGGTTCTTTTTCGAACGCTTTTTCTTTGACTTGTCGTATACAATCCTTACGGAACAGGTTAGGCCGGGAATGTACAAGCTGCCGCAGTTATCACAAGTATTTTGCAAGCCATATTGGTCGGGGAGATTTATCTGCTTCTCATCGCAATGGGTAGTGAGGTTCTGCGAGTAGATCTTGTTTAGCGGATGAAGTGGGATAGTACGCGACACATTCAATAGGTGAATTGCAGTAGTTTGGGCCGCGGTATTTCGTGGTTTCTCCATAGTGCTGCTATCTGTAGACTACTCCTTGTGTTGCCATACAACTCATCAGTATGTAATTGGTACCGATGAGCAGAAGGGCACGTGAGTCCTAATCACATGATGTACCGCTGTCGTGCACGTGAATTTCTTTAATCGCAAAAAATAAACCGATTTGCGAGCAAGACCGAACTTCGGACTTGGCTGCAACCCATAAACGCGATTGCTTCACGCCTGCCAAGGACAAAGCTGGAGTTCCAATCACAGGCACTGAAAAGTAACCAGTATCTCGGGGACCGTTCGGGGAACTTTCTGAGATACAAACAACTACCGGCTTTGAGCTAAAATGCTTGTAGTACACTTTGCACGCACTATGATACACTAAAGGTTCACCCCTCAGGAATTTCTTACACTTCATGTGCTCTTGAGAGTAAAGTAATCGGTTTCTTCTCCCTCCTCTTCTCCAAAATGACATTGGAAAGCTTTATCAGATCCAAATACCACGTACTTTCCTCTCTCTCCACCTGTCCTCTTTCGTAGTTCGTTGCCCCACAGTTTCAATTTTTCAGGAACCAACCAATTAGCGGCGCGCAAAATTTGCTGACCAGATTTTGCAGGACGGTTATCAGGGACACTCAATGCAGTCTATGTGCACTGACGCACACATCTCAAAAGCGAAGCTTCCATTTTAACACCTCTACGCGTATCGATTATTTTGTTTGTGCTTTCGGCTTCTTCTTTACCGTTTCTAGGTATGAATGACAAAATAAGGGTGGAAAAACCCTACTCAAAGGTGCTCAAATCTTGCTCAAGATGCAGACAGCACAAGACCAAATGCGACGCCGCCGCTAGGAAACCGATGGCATGCTCCATATGTGCCAAAAAGAACCTCAAGTGCGTGTTTGAGGTGATCAGCACGCCTCCTAAGAGGTCATCGGACGTGGAGAAACTCGCGGATGATGTGTCCAAGCTCAAGACCACATTGAATGCTATGATAAATAGAAGAAACCGTTTGATCCAGCAGATTACTCAGAGCCACATCCCAGACCTGGTGCTACAAGAAGATGCCCTCGAGACGCAAATGGCACCGGATGATGAGTTTGAAAGAGAGTCCCAGTCCGAGTCAGAGTACGACGAGGATGACGATGACGATGACGACGAAGAAGAAGAGGAGGACTATGGCGACGAGGACGAGTATGTAAGCGAAAAAGAGCAAGAGGAGAATGATAGTCAAACAAATAGACAAGAGACCCAACTCGCTTCAGAAACCGCTCCAGCTACCACAAAAATCATTTCTGCCTCGCCGTCTCCCTCGCCATCTTTCAAAGGAGAGGTTTCGTCGTCCATTTCATATGTATCGGCATCTCCTTCTGGTAAGGTTGTTGCCACCACTACGATCCACATCCCCGTTGACTCATCTGCATCTCATTCACTTCGGTCTACATCCTCTTCAACTGCATTCTTTTTGGATGATGTAGAAATTTCGAAGACGGAGGCGACTTGCTATTTTTCCAACTATAAAGAAAACTTTCATCGGTATATCCCTGTGCTCCCAGAATCGTTTATCAACAACATGGAGCAGGTATACCAGGAGAGTGACTTTTTATTTTGGGCCATTATCACTGTTTCCAGTACAACAGGGGACGTGGAAACAACGAGACGCCTTTCAAAGGCGGTACAACTTTTGGCTGTGAACAAGTGCTGGTACAACACGCCTAGATCGGTGCACACATTATTGGCGCTTGCAATCTTAACAACATGGCCGGTGCACAAGGATGACACGTTATCAGTGAAATATCTTGCACTCATGAAGAATCTCGCGTATCAGCTAGGTTTCCACAAATCCGAGTTCATCAATGAGTTCAGCCACAAAACTCAGGTGGGTATCTCCAAATATTCGTCTGACAACAACAAGTTGATTAGAGAAAGAATTTACAAGTACATCATCATCCAGGATAACTACTGGAGCACCTACTTGGGATTCCCTCAACTGGAAGAGGAAGATTATATAATTGGGCGGGCCATCCACCCCAAAATCGTCAAAGGCAGCGGATCAGATTCTGCAACCTCACCGACACGCGACGAAGCCTACCTCAACAACATTCTCAAACTTTCAATGATCCAGCTGAAGATCTCCAACATTCTTGAAAGCTCGGACCATTCGATCACTCGGCTTTATCAGATCAACAAAACCAAACGGTTCATTAACCTTGGAATGTTTGAACGGATCTTAAATGAGCTCACTGTGTCATTCTCACATACCAACCCATCTAGCACGGACTCAGACCGGGCACTTTTCCTCTTGGTGATACAATTCACAAAATTGCAACTCTACGTCTTTTCGTTCCCGCCCTTGGATAAGTTCAAGACAGACTTGAATTTGACTAAGGAGGAATACACAGAATATGTGTACAAGTCGTTGGGATGCTGCTACCAGATTCTCAATATTTTCAAGAACAAGTTTCACGAAAGGAGTATAGGTTCAATCCCGATTCAATACCGGTTCGCAGTTGAGCTTAGCTTGCTTGTGATGATGAAGGCATACTACAGTCCACTCCTTCAAACGGTGGCAGATTATAAAAACGTGAAAGAGTGCTTCCAGTACGGTTACACAAACTGGTTCAAAGAGCACGTTGACCCAAACTACAACGGGTTCAGTGAGGACAACATTAGCAGTGACGACGTTGGAAGAATAGCTTATCTTCTCAAGGGATATGATGCAGTATTCCGCACGCATAGAGAACACATCCTTGCTAGCAGCGAGGGTCGCTTCTTCTTGTTAAGCAAGTACAAAGACTTTTTGGTGTCCAGCTTACCGTACGAAATGGACAACACCATTAAAAAGTTCAAGGAGAGTGTGCAGCTGGAATGCACACTCAATTGGGGGGGACTCAGTAAAGAGAACCCCAGGGAACGGGAAATCATAGAATATTTAGCGAGCGACGAATGTTACCTCGTATAATGCATAACTCCAAGTCTCCATCTCTGTAGGTATATACGCTCTTGTTTTGGGATGAAAAATGGACACTCCCAGCCCGCATCCTACATGCTTGTTACACATCACTCTCTTCGCTCTGTCTACAAAAATTAGTGCCAGATGGATTTGTATTTGTATATACAGTAGTTTCACTACATACCCCCTCCAAACTGCCTCATCATTTGCTGCATCATACCCGGGTTCTGCATCATTTGCTGGGCCTGTTGCATCATGTTCGGGTTCAGTCTCATCATTTGCTGTGCTTGCTGCATCATTTGTGGATTCATCATGGAGCTCAAGTCAGGCATACCTCCTCCAGCACCCCCACCTCCAAACATTTTCATGGCTTGTTCCATAAAGTTGGGGTTCAGTTGTGCCTGTTGCATCATACGTTGCATGTTTGCTGCTCCTCCTGCACCTCCCGGTATTCCAGGTGCTCCCCCAGCTCCGGGGATTCCACCCATGTTTTTCGCTCCTTGGGCCATTGTACTCATCATGCGTTGCTGTTGTAACACCATTTCGACTTCAACTGCCAGGCATCCGGATCCTCTCGCAACACGGACAATCCTTTCGGGTTCTCTGGTAAACAAGCGGCCATCGCTGTCCAATTCCTTAGTGGTCATAGAATCCATGATGTAGATCATATTTTTGATCTTTTTCGATGTTTCCTCCTCGCCCACTTGCTCCATTATTCCGCTCATTCCAGGAATCATGGACGCTATGTTTGTCAAGGGACCCATTTTGAGGAAATTATTCATTTGTGTCTGGAAGTCACGGAGGGTGAATTTTCCCTCTTTGAAGTTTTCAATCGTTTGCTTATGGGATTCATCATCTTGAAGATTAAGCGATTGAACGTGTTCAATAAGCGACTGGATGTCTCCTATTCCTAACAATTTCGAGATGAATGCCGTTGGTTTGAATGCTTCAAAGTCTCCCACGTGTTCTCCTGTACCAATGAAAATGATTGGTGTTTTGGTTGCCGCTACTGCAGAGATTGCACCTCCTCCCTTTGCGTGGCCGTCCATCTTGGTTAAGATGATTGATCCAAAGTTGGAACTTTCTTTGAACGCCTTTGCTTGCAGTTCTGCAGCCTGTCCAATGGAGCCATCCATAACCAAAATGGTTTGCGTAGGCGTCACTGCTTCGCTGATTTGCACCATTTCGTCAAATAACGACTGTTCCTGCTTGTGTCTACCGGATGTATCCACTATAATGATGTCGAATCTCTCCTTCTTGAATTTCATCACACCTTCCTTGGCAACTTTCACCGGATCGTGCTCAGTATAACTACCGTAGTAAGGGATTCCTGATTTTGTGGCGTTCTGCTTCAATTGATCAAAGGCTCCGGCTCTGAAAGTGTCTGCACACACAAGACCAATCTTGAATCCACGCTTCTTGTAGTAAAGAGCCAACTTGGTACACGAGGTGGTTTTACCAGCACCCTGTAAACCAACAAACATGATTACGTACAGCTCAGCGGTGACCTTTGTAGCCTTTTTTCCCCTGATCGTTGTGTGGTTATTATTGTTCTTATTTTGCTGGCTCAATTTTTTTGGCTTTGGCGGCTCTTCGTGCGAGTCCACAAGAGCGCAAAGCTCGTCGTACACGATTTTCTGGAGCTTCTTGCGCTTATTGGCACTGCCCTCATCGTCGTTGATCTCTTTGGCAACCTTGGATTTGATGCTGTCTCTCAATTTGGCGACCAATTTGATATTCACATCCGACTCCAAGAGCGCCGTGCAAAGGTCTTTTATAAGGGCCTGGATCTCTTTTTCAGATCCAGATTCAACACTGGAAAGTGCTCCGCGCAAGCGTGAGCCCAAATCTGCTAATACCATGATTAGGACTTGGCTGTGTACTTTGAAGTCAGGCACTCGTGCTTTATGGTAGTGGAGGCGATTTGTTCGATTTTTCTTTCTTTCAGTGTTGAATGCGTACAGGACGAATTTCCCCATGCAGTACAAGGAAAACGGTTGGTGTGCAGGAGCTGAAGGGTTCCAACTTGGTGCACGATAGCCAGGGAGTGTTTAAACTAGTAGAGTCGACCATTGGCTCGCAAGGTCGAACGTGGCATGGAGATTCTATTAAGAAGATTCATGCAGTTAGATAACTCAAAGGGCCCGAGCAGAGATGAGAGAGCAGAGATGAGATACACTGGCCTCCCACGCAGCGGCCAACTGGAGGCTTACAATGTGTGGCCGCAAAGGCTGAGAGTGGCCATAATTCCCCCAAAACACCATCCATGCCCACCACCCAAGCTCCATTGACTCACGCGTTCAGACACTTTGCTCGACTACACTATTGCCACACTCACGTGCACCCTCGAAACTGCGGTGCAGAAAAACCGTTGGCGGCAAGCAGCTATCTGTGGCCTTATCTAGACGATCACGCTCCGCAACCCAAAAAAACAACGATAACGGTACATCCTGAAACCCACTCTAAGCACAAGATAAGCAAATGGGTGCGAAACCACACTTACTAGAAGTTACATATTCAAAACACACTACAGCCTTGGTACCGCAATCTGGGCCACTACGGGCTGCACTTTTGCGTCTGCCGTCTTACGGAACTCGCGGACCGTGTACGATTTGAACAACGACGTCCCCACCAGAGATACGAAACATTTTCACCACCAAAGGGCATACTCTATATTTAGCTTTAAGCTTTCCTCATTTGCCGCCCAGAGTGTACGAGCAACGGAACCAACAAAATAGGAAGGACCGGGCAACTTTTGCGTCGGGCCATATAGAAACACGGGTAAACAAGGCTTAAATAATTGGTACGGGTCCCCGTGTCCGGTCCAATTCTATCTACGTTATCGAGAAGTGACAGGAAAAAACAAAAAATAAAGGAATTGAGAAAAATACAAAGAAAATAGCAAAAAACTAGAGAACCAACAATATGTGACAAGTTCAGAAATATGAGCCAGAAATGGAGAAAGATTGCAGGCACTGATACGAATAAAAGATACAGAAGTCACTAGAAGCAGAGATAGCGCTGGGGCGCGCAGCGCTATTTTCAGATTGGGCATCATCGCCCCGCATTGGTGAAAAAAGAAAAATTGTTCGCGACGAAAAATTTTATCTTAGCGGAGGAGGGGGAGGTGTGGCACGCCAGTAGCGGCCCTTAGCGGAGGAGTGAAGGTGCGATTAAGAAGCATGAAGTGACCGCAGCACGGCGTCACGAGCGGGGTGCATTAGAGTGGGTGCAACATTTTTTGTTCTTTAGAAGGCGGTCAAGACGAGTCGACCCCACGGCACACATCAGGCCAATGAAGGTTATCGGAACGTTTAAGGAGGGCCATATGGTGCCAGGGCCCTGAAACGCGGCGTGAGCTCAGAAAGGGTTGTTTTGGTTTGCGCACCCAACGTCCCCTCACATAGAACATCGGTTCATTTCTGCGCAGATATTGGCATATCTATTGTTCACGGCTGGAGATAATGTGATAGCAGCATGAGATTGGCTCTGACTCTGGCTCTGGAGGGAGACATACGCGCATCGTTGAAACGATAGCCCTGTGCGCTGGAAATGGCTAATGTATTCAACAGCAACTAAGTGGGGAATTTTAGTTGATCGTCGATAGACGATCAAAGCAGCCATCTGCGATAGGGGTTGAAAAAAAAAATTGAAAAAAAAAACTAAAAAAAAAAAAAAAAAAAAAAAAAAAAAAAAAAAAAAAAAAAAAAAAAAAAAAAA